>CM020619.1:3307482-3386513 GCA_009829735.1 Pyropia yezoensis
TCCGAAACGGAGTAAGACAACTCGTCTTCCGATACGGAAGGAGAGCGCCGCGAGTGTCGGCGACGACGGCGAGGAGGCGAGTATGCCCGGCTCGCGCGACGTTTGCCACGCCCAAGTGGGGCTGGCTGGGGCATAATAGCCCCAATGCGAGCCAACCCGGCTGTCATAAACTCCGCCACCGACTCGCAACTCGCGGTCGCCACTGCAGTACGAACGCGCTCCTCAAGTTGAGGAGTCTCGGAACTCTGTAGGGTTGCGGTCGACGCGGCCAACCAGGAAATGTGCGCACCAACGTGGTGATCATCATCTCTGAGGTTAGAGGCGTGGGCGGCAACACCAACTTGGGGTATACCGTCAGGAGGGTGGCCCCAAGTTGGGGGACACCGGGTGGAAGACTCCACGGCCACGCTGATCGGGATGTTCCCGTGAGGTTGGAAAGGAACAGGAGGAAGCGGAGGGGCCCGCCGAGGTGGCGGTACCCGGGTGTAACTGCGACCCCCGACTGGGGGCCCCCGCAGTGGGTTGAGTCATATGGTCATCATAGGACGGCACGGCCATAACTGTGGGCTTGTCCGGGGGTGGCGCAGTGTGGGCGATCCACCCCCGGGGCATACGGGTAGTCCCCGATGCCCAACCCCTCTCGTAGGACCACACGGCCGTCGTGAAGTTCACGAGCGACCCATACGAACTGGCGAAGTGCGCCATCGTCCTGGGCCACGAGTGGGGCGGCGCAACTTGTGCTCAATGCTCTCCCACTCGATAAACTTATGGAGCCGGAGCATCTCCTCAAGTAGAGTGAGTTGTCCTGATGAGCACCCCTCAGCAACTAGCTGAGGGGTGAGCTGTTCCAAACCTTGGAGGAGCCGGAGGGGGAGATGCCAGAGCATCCCCCGCCGCTGAACCACAAGAGACCCAGGTCGACATGACCTCGAGGAGCCACTGGGTGGCCAACATGGCCCACACCAGGTGATCAGGGGCAGCCGTCAACATGACGGAGCCGAAGTGGTCAAGCAACCGTGGCAACAACGCCGGGAACCCGTAGGGAACCTCAACTTGAGGCCACAACTCGGGCTTCTTCGGATAGTACTGCTCCTTACTGGCAGCAGACTGTTGAGGAAACTCAAGTTGAGCCGAGGTCACCAAGTAGGGACCTCGCCGGAAGTCTCTCTCCATCCGCACATCAAAGTGATGAGTGTGTGGATCGGCCTCGTGGAGGTACGGTGGGCGAGTTTGCCACAGCGTCCCACGTGAAGGTCGGCAAGTCGCCGGGACCCGGGATAGTTCCCCCGCGGTCCACCATGGCCTTGGCACGCTGAACGTCCTCAACCTCCTCATCGTCCAGGAAGGCAAACTGGTCCGTCCTGAAGCCGGCAGGGAACCCGACCCTACGGGGATACTTCTCCCGTAGGCGGTCCCATACCCGACCCATCGCTGCGCCAAGTCGGCCACAGCGAAGAACAGTCAACCCCTCCTCATAGAGACGCCAAGCGGGGTAAAACCACCGCCCCAAGGCCTCACGCGGGACAACTTGTCCCGCCTCCGGGGGAGACCCCGCCGTCAACCCAAAGCCGGGTGACGCGGGAGTCCCATCCCCCGGAGCGATCGCGGAGCCCCCGCCGGAAGTCCTGGCGGGTGCTGCCCCGTAGGAGGTGTCCTCCATGCGCTCGTCAAGAGAGTCCGTCTCCACTCCCGGAGTCACCATGGCTCTCCCCAAGTTGGGGAGAGACGCTCTGGCTATCGCAGCACGAGACCCGCCTCGAGTTGAGGGGGACTCGGATCGTGGGTATACGGGTGGCCTCCCCAGCGTGGGGCGGCCCAGTGGAAGGTGAAGGGGAGGTGGTGGTGATGGTGAAGTGTGAACTGAGGAGAGCAAGCTGCCGAGTGGGCAAGCTTGAGGATAGGGGCGGTCAACGTGACCGCCTCCACATCCGTGTTACGTACTCGATAAGGGACAGCAAGTCGCGCCCCCAACGCCGAGACGTGCGTTTACGCACCCCCTCACAGGGCCGACCGGGTCGGTCGGAACTGAGGAGAGGGAAGTGTGGCAGTATTGACCCCCAGGTAGGGGGGCAACACGTGCCATGCAAGGGGCGGCAGGCCACTAGCCTGATCCGTTCCTCCCCCTGCATTTGGGTCCATATTCCCTAAGTTTGGGATAGTTAGCTTAGTAGTAAATCCAACTTGGATTTGAGGGTTTTCTGCATTTATCGTCTTGAATTTTCGTGTGGCCCGGTGGGCAGGTGCTGGGGTGGGAGATTCTGAGTGGCGAGATTCTGAGTGGACCCTGGGGGGATAAGGGGAGGGACAGCGGGGCTTGGCCCTGCGTCCCCGTCCCGACCAAGAAACTGTTGGACCACACACCATCCTCTTGTTTGTCCGTGGGGGGTTTGCCCCACAACAGGGACAGAGTGTGTGCGACTTGCACTTCTTCCGGTTCCCCCGACACGGGAGGCAGCCCTAGCACACCGCCCCAACTTGGGTGCCGTGTGTGCTTGTGGTTTTTGCCACACCCGGGAAACACTATATCATTCTATGCATGTATTAGGCACAAGTCTTTCCCTAAGCATGACGTTTAAGTCAGCTCCCGCCCCAGTCTATAGGAGGTAGAATCGTCCCATTCGTGGATATACTGGACAGGAAAGGTAGTCTCATCTACGTGAAGTTCATGACGAAGAGAGGTGCCTACAAGTCGTCCTGTCCATTGAACTATTTACTGTTAACCAGACGCATGCTGGATGCTCCTGCCGCTTCGCCTGCAGCATCTCGTCGGATCTGAATCTGACGAAAGCCCGAGCCCGGAACGCCCGGGTGTCTGCTCGACATATGCGCGTCCCGCCGCGTTCGGACAGCCCGGCGTCGAGTCGGGGCGTTTCTCGGGAGCGCATCCGAGACGTTCTGTGCAACCGAACCGTCAGTGCTGGATAGTGGCGTCACTGCCGCGTTCTTTCATTACAGATGCTCCCGAGGACAGCATACATCATGTTCTCTGCTCTGGTGTACTCTGAACGGCGTTCCGTTATCGATTCATTGTCTCATTGAGAGGGTTTCCTGGGCGTTTCCTGGCCTGCAATGTGTATTTCCTGGGCCAAATAACCAGCATAAAAACCGGGTTATTGTCCGCAGGAAACGGTCCGCGGCCGACGCCGCCGACGCGGTGCCGACCGCGATCGCCAGCTCAGGCTGAAAAATTGCGCACCAGCTGGCACCGCGTGGCGGCGTGGCGGCGCCGCACCGCGGTGGCGGCGTGGCGGCGTGGCGTCGTGGCGGCGTGGCGGCGTGGCGGCGTGGCGGCGTGGCGGCGTGGCGGCGTGGCGGCGTGGCGGCGTGGCGGCGTGGCGGCGTGGCGGCGTGGCGGCGTGGCGGCGTGGCGGCGTGGCGGCGTGGCGGCAGCCTTAGCTGTGGAAGCGGCAACGGAGTCGGCTGGCCTCTGGCCCCCACCGCCACCACCGCCACCACCAACCCCACTCTCGGCACACACCAACAATGCGCGGCTCACAACCCCCCCGCCCCCCCCCCACCCCACCCCTACCCCCACCCCCACCTCCGCCCCGCACCCACGCGGATCCACAGAGGTGAAGTGATCTGGTAGCAAAAACTCTTAGATATACTTACCTCTTAATTCTCCAAGTACTTACAGAACCCATGCTGCACTCAGGCGGACCGACCACAGCGACGGGGTCGCGTTATGTACATAACACGATGCCAAGAGATCTCACCGGGCCGCGACTATTTTCATGTGGGTTCGCGAGGATCACGAGCGGTACACACTGAAACAGTTGGACGGAAATGTGGTTTATCTACCAACTAAGAAGTGGTCCTCGCCATCAGTTGAAAAAGTAACCTGAACACTATCATATGATATGGTGGCGTGATTCATCAAAAATCGGATCACGTCATCGATCGCACGATTTCGTACGTGGGAATGGCACTCGTGAACAAAGCTTGTGTTTTTGTCTATCACGATCTCATTGGTTACCGACATGCCCCGACAGCGGTCGAGGTCACACGCACCCGTCTTGTTATGTACATAACGGAGCGCTGCGCGGCTCTCGCAGGAAATATATTTCAAAGTACACGCACAACTGATAAAATAGACGGTGTTGGTCACTTGAATATTGACAATTCCTCTCAAATACTGTGCAATGGGTTTGTCAAGGTGGTGTATCGCGGTTTCACTAGACGGTTTCCTTTGCCCTTGCCATGGCGGGGTGGCTGCGCCGCACGCCAGTCGGGCGTACCGGTGCCGTTGTCGACCGGCGTTGGGCGAACGTACCGACGCTGTTGTCGACCGCCGAGGTCGCGACGGCCGCCCGCCTAGACATGCCCAGTCCATCCACCTCCCCCACCCCTTTTTGCCACCACCCCCACCATCGGACACGTTTGCGCTGTCCATTTCCCCTGTCTCTAATATACAGGCCGCCTCAGTGCCCGGTCACCCTTTTCGCCGGTACGGCTGTTGGGGCGGTGACAGTGGCGACGGGACAGCAGGTGCTCCACCCACTCGCATCGGAGGGGCCATATAGTGTGGCACTGTGGCTGATGTTCTGGCCGGCCGTTGGCATGCAAGTATGCTCGTTTTTCCACGACCACAATGACCCCTTTTTCTAAATCTACACACGACAACCCGTCATGGCAGGGGACCACAGAGAACATCTGGACACGCAAACACAAGGCCACCCGACCCACAGGACAAGCAAACGTTGACGCACAGGCGGTGCCAGCCCACCTACTCACGAACCCCCCCCCTGCTGTCAGGGCTCGCACTCGGCTACCACATGCCCGCCTCGTGTACACGAGGCGTGCCAGCCACTGCTGCCACCACCTCCGCCACCACTCGACTACATGCTGGCGCGGAAGCCCTTACCAAAGCTCATGGGGGGGGGGCGGAATGATAGGCACCGGCGCCACGCTAGGCATCACGACGTCCGCCAGCACGTCCGAGGTGCAGGGCAGGCCCGGGAGATCCCCGCTTTCCCGCAGGTACACACGGCCAGCGCCGCCCTCTGGGCGGTACTCGCAGCGCAAGGCGCGCCGCTCGTCTAGGGTTTCCCCGAGGAATGCCTCCACTGCGTACTGATCGATCCACAGCAGGCGTAGTATCTCGAGGGCTGCCCCCAATACATGGCGCAGCGTGTCGTCCCCGTTGCACAGCGCCGCATAGTCGGCCTCGGCGAGGATGTCCACCAAGGCTTGAGGGATGAGCCACAGAATCTTTTTCGATACGACGGACCCCGCCAGCACGACGGCAACGCTCAGCAGCCACGAACTGGACAAGGCGGCTGCGGCCCCATTCTCAGGCCGGTCGGACTGTAGCAGACTACCGCGGAGGGAGACGACGTTGTGAAGTGCCACGGGCATTCCGTACGGAACCTCCACCTGGTACCACCACAAGGGAAGCGCCGGACACAGGTCAGTGAGGTTGTCGTGCGACATGGACACACACTCGACCTGGGAGGCACACACCAGTACCCGGTGCTTGCGACGGAAGAAGCGCTCGAGGTGGGCGGCACTCTCCTTGTTCTCGAGCGCCTCGTGGACCGCCGTCGGGATGTCGCCTGGGTAGTTGTCCGGGTCAAAGGACGGCAGGCTACCTACCGGCAGGTCGGCCTTGTCGCAGACGTGCTGCATGACCATCAACTCCACCCGCTCTGACGGAGTGTGCAAGAACAGCCCGTCGGTTGCCACGCCATTGGACGGTACCGGCGCGGCCAAAGGGAAGAGGGACGTGAATAGCGACCACGCAAAAAAGGCGACGTGCGTCGGCAGAGTCTCCCAGCGGTCGCGAGCACGGCAGTCGCGCAGGGTCGCGGTCCACGACGAGCCGCGAGCGGCGGGGGGGGCGGCCACCAAGGGCATAGCAGGAGAGCTGGGCGCGTCTTTGTTCTCCATCAGGGCCGCGTGCCGGGCGGCAGGCACAGGCGATGTGGGGGGGGGGGGGGGGGGGGGGGGGGGGGGGCAGGCTGGGAAACAATCGAGGGGCGGGGGTCACGGTGAGGCGGGACTGGGGAACGGGCGAGAGGTGCCTGGACGACAGGGGTGGAGCACACCCGTGAGGCCCGCCTGTCTCTTTGTCGTGAGGGCGTGTGCGGGGCGGGCGGTGGGGGAGCCTGCAACGACCCCGTGGCGAGGCACACCCGCGGCAGGGCTTTAATAGCCTGCGGGGATAGAAAGGGGTGGGGCAGGATTGTGATGGGGGCGCGGCGGCCCTGGCGGGTGGGTGCGGGGAAGGGCACAACCACCAACAGTGTGGGTGCGGGTTGGGTTGAGTTGGAGGTTGCCTGTGCACAGGCGTGTGTCACAGAGAGCGCGTCCGCAACGGCGGATCGGCTACACTAGCGCCCCTCCAGGAGCACGCTCCTCGACCACGCACAGCACCCTCCCGTGCGTGACCATTTTTTTCACGCCACGCGTTTGTCCACCTTTCCTGTGGGCCCCGCCCATGGTAGGGGGAGGAGGGGAGCTGCAGGGCCCGGGCACGCCCGCCCGCCCCATGCGCTGCAGGGTGCTGGCCCCGGCCGCCCCCGATACATGTTAAGCCCCGCCTTCACCCGCCATGGGCGGCTGGCGATTAGTGCGAAGCCGCGCGCCCCCGGCGCCGCGAGGCACATATGTAACTGGGCCGCCCGCAGTGCTCGACAAGAGCACCCATTATCCTTCACGGGCAAAAACCGGGACGGGGTGCGCCTCTAATGACGGTTGAGAGAGAAGGGCCGGGCGGGGCGCTCTCCGGGAAGCGTCTAACCCCGGCGGCGAGTTTTGTGTGGGTGGGGGTGGGGACCAGGCCGCCCCAGGCGACTGAGGCGACATGCTCTATGTGTGTGCAACGGCCCCCCCGCGACAAGGGCCAGTACTGTATGCCCCCCACTGCAGCCGGGCCCCACACTGGTCGGCAGTATCGGCGAACGTGACCGTGTCGCCGCTGAGGTGCAAAGAGATGCGATTAGTGGCCGTGTGCTCGTTTTTACTGTGCGCATCGCGACGCGCGCTCGAGCCGCGCGCATGTGGACTGATTGACGATCCACGTACAGTGTGCGTGTGGGGCCTGTCCACAGCCTCCAAGGACGCGGTTGCGCGGGTGGCCTGTGAAGCCTGGTTTTTGAACGGGGCATGGGAGAGAGGGTTCCAAAGCTCCATTGAAAACAGACGCACGCGAGACCAGCACGGACGCTCGCCCGATGATGTTGAAGCAAGCGCTGCTTGCTCGGACACCCATACTGTACGCGACCCCCGCCCCCCCCTTCCCCTTGTCAGTCGGAGGCGGGCGTGGGAGCGTGCCCCGGACGCCCCCTCGCCTTCTCCAGGGGCCCCGTCCCTCAGAGACGGGTAACTTCGTACCATCCAATCAGGGTCTGTCTTTGCTTTTCACGTGGCGCGTCTCGTCGCCCGCTGTGGTGCACCAGGGCCAACGGGGGGGTATAATTCCGACGCGGGTGCCACACCAGGCCGTTGTGGTAACAGGCCTTGGACAATGCACACGGGCGGTACCACCTGCCGATGGACACGTGGGGCACGGGGAATCGCGGT
Organism: Pyropia yezoensis; assembly: GCA_009829735.1. NCBI lineage: Eukaryota > Rhodophyta > Bangiophyceae > Bangiales > Bangiaceae > Pyropia > Pyropia yezoensis. The sequence continues at coordinate 3,315,007 of CM020619.1, forward strand.
TTGTAAATACGACCCTCACCCACCCATCAGCCGCTGCGATGGACACGTGGGGCACGGGGAATCGCGGTTTGTACATACGACCCTCACCCACCCATCAGCCGCTGCTGTGGTCCCCGGGGATGGGGGGCGGGCACCCCCCCCCCCCCCCCCTCCCGCTCCCCCCCCCCCCCCCCCCCCTCCCCCACGCTTCCCGCCCCGTCCCGCCCGAGGGCCGCCTTGCTTTGCCATCATGGCATGATGTCGTCAAGATTATTTACACACGGTGCGGACGCACGGCCCACACAACCCCCCACTCCACCCCACTCTTCGGCCCTGCGCGTGTGCCCAGCCGATGACATTTAATCAGGAACGGGCCAACTTTTTCGCTAGAAGACGCCGTGTCCGGCTGGGCCCCTCCACCCCGCCCCCCCCCCCCCCCCCCCACCAACGTCGCCACCCCGCGCACTCCATCCCACGGACCTAACCGCCCCGCCTGTGCAGTCACAGCCCGGCCCCGCCACCGCCATCACAGCCCGACCCCGCACCTCGGAGGATCGATCCCCCGTGGCGGTGCGCACGTCCTTGACCGAGGGCGAGACACGGCTGGCCATTTGCGATCACGAAAACTCTCGACTACACCGCGCTCTCGCGATGCGCGGCAGGCTGTTGCGCGGTCGTCGCCGCCTGTGAAACGGCTGGCAGCGGAACGGCCTCAGGCAGGGGAGCGTCAGTGTAGGTATGGTAAATCTGGTCCGGACAACGTCACGGAATGAATTCCCATTGGCTGAGAGACTGGATGCAGGTGCCGCCCAGCTGGGCCCTCGCCCGCCCCAGTCGGCTGATCTTCTACCGCTGTGCTGTAGCATATCCCAAACCAGGACACAGCATTGGCCGCTGAGGAGGCCATGCACGCACAGTGTACTGTACTGTACTGTACAGGTCACCTCGTTGGAAATCCAGTCCAAAACAAAACCAAGAAAAAAAAAAAAAAGCACTTGCTCGGACTTCTGGCTGGGGCTCTCCGCGCCTACGTACATACAGTTCCGTAACATCTGTTGACCTCCACGTTTTGGTCCACCCCCTACACCCCGCGAGGACGTCATAAGGATCTCCTCGCCTGTGCGGGTCCAATATTTTTATTTAGCGGCCACGGCGATGATTGCTCGTCCTTCTGCCTCTCCCTTTGCGAGCTTCGACAAGCCATGGGGGACCTGGTGGACCATCTGACGGACGCAGGTTCCTCTGTAAACACTATCAAACTGGTGATTCTCTGGCCTGTCATATCTGCCCGCCGTGGTCAGATTGTCCCGCGAGAAGGATACAGTGCCAGCGCCTCACGGCCATCCCGAATACCGACAAGTCATCCGCGGTCAGGCTACGTACCGACACCTCCCGGCAAAAAAAAATGGACCAATCAGACTGCGACTAGGACTGGGGCGACCGTGCAAACGCTGACGTGGTGCTGGACGTATGCTTGCTTTGTGGAAAGGGTGTCAACAAGGTGCAAGGCGAGACGACAGACGCGATCATGCTGCCGGATTGTATATCCCTATGGTCTTTGTGGCTGTGTGCCCTGTCCCTGGTGCATTCCCTGTGTGCCCTGTCCGTGCGCCGCGGGGGGTACCCGTGACGATGCCGCGTCGGTCCATCCATACCGCCAATGGTGGCGCTCTGCACGGTGCCGTCGAGACGTTTGTGCTCGTGCTGCGGTTTTTTGGACTGCTGACGGGCGTCCCCGGCGCCGCCTCCTCCCACGTCAACGACCTCACGGCGGGGAGGAGCCGTAGCGGAATGGCTGCGGCGGCCATCTTTATTGCCCTTGAGTGGGACAACACGTACTCTGTTCCTGGCCGTCTCATCAGCCCCCGGCCGGCGGCGCGGCCAGAGCCTGTGGCCGCCCAATATGTACCGACTGCCATGCTTATGGCCTGTAGGGCCGCTTGTGATCCCCTGCAGGGATCGGGTCTGACACCCCGAGGGGCGGCAGCCGACGAAGCGCCCCTGCGGCTGATCTCCTCTGTGGTGGCACTCAACGCGGCCGACGAACTCGCTGTTGCGGTTGCAGAGCTCGCCCTCCGGGCGGTGTGGCAAGAAGCTCACCCGCCAGTGGCACATGTGGCACCGGCGTTCGCGGCGGACGTCTCTGCAATGCGACACTGTGTGGACGCTGCCAAAACCCCTATCGGAGACAATGGGGACCCGCCCGCGTCGGCGCTGGACCCCCCCGCCGGCTTGTTTAGTGCGAGTGGGTATCCCGAGGGGGATCATTTTTCGAATTTCCCTTCGTAGGTGGTCCACGGCGCCGGCACTGTGTGGGTGGTTTGTCTGTACGACGGGTACTGGGTGTCCGTGGAGATGTATGGGTGGCTCTTCGCCCCCCCCCCCCCCCCTCCCTCCCTATCTGGCAGCTACTGTACGCCATGGCCTCGTCGGGGTCCCCGGTCTTTTGTTTGCGGTCCATGGGACGGACACGGAGTACCCCAGACGCCCTCGGCCCGTGTGGAGGTCCCATTTGGAGGCGCAAGAGGGCAGTGACGGCCAAGCAGGTCAGCACGGGCGCCTGGGCGTGGGCCGACGTGTCTGTCGCGTCGCCCATTGCGGCGCGGCAGCTCGCGTTGCGTAGCTGCGCGAGGACAAGAAGGTGAAAATGTACTTGTCTGCCTGCCCCCCCCCCCGCAGTGTGGCCCGCATTGGCGAGTAGGGCGCGCGGAAGATACGGTTTTTTGTACAGGTGGTTGGCCGGGGGCACGCTACACAACGCCAACGCACGGTCGGCCAAGGACACGACCACAGACACAACGTGTAGAAGCATGGGAATGATCTATGCAAAACATGACACGCCTCCAACCCGCACACATCTTTCACCGTAGACAGAACATGTGGTCAAGTGTTGGCACAGAGGCGTTCCACACGCGACAAAGTAGCTCTCAGGGGTGGGGCATGAGAAATCGCCCCTCCCCCCCCCCCAAACAGAAAAGGCAGCATCCTTTACATGCTTACCGCACACACGACCAAGAGAGTCGTCGTGTGAGCTCCCGTAGGCGCTCTCCAAACGAGCGTTTCCCGACACGGCGTGGATGTACCGGGTGATGCATGGCACAGGGTCAAAGACAAAAGAAGGCGGAACAGGTCTCTTGGGCCCTTACCTCCACTATCGCCCTCGTGTGCTGCGCATGGCCAGGCGCAGACTCCGGCGACGGGACGGCGGGGAGGCTTCCGGGACCGCCGCCTTCTCAACGTGCTGCCCCGTAGCCTCTCCCGCGACAGCGGCCGCTGTCGCGGTGGTGCCAGTTTCCAAGACGAGGTGCATGTCAGGGTACTTACTGACAACGGCCAGGTCCGCCGGGATACAAATGGCAGACGGCCGTGCACCCGTGCCCGTGCCAGTGGGAGCCATTGCCACGTCCACGACACGCCGCATGGACGCAACGTCCGAGACGGAAACGAACGAGGCGGTGTGCGCGGTGGGATGGGCGTCCTGCCACACCGCGCGGAGGGCCAGCTCGGCAATGGCGACGGACAGCCCCTCAGCCTCGTTGAACGCCATCAGAGAGTAGATCAGCCGCACGGGCTGTTGATCGGCTTCCGCCGCGTCCGCCGCCAGACCACAACTCCGCAGCCGCCGACAGACGGCGCGACACGCAACGAGCAAGGCCGTGGGCACGTGCTCGCAGGCCACCGGCTGCTCCCGAGCCGGAGGGCGCCCGACACTCGCACGGGCAGCCACACAGTACAGGTTTTCCCACTGGACAGCCACGGCCACCGCTGCTAGGGCCATTCCGCCGTGAATCATTGCCGCGGCGTCTTTGCTGATACGGGAAGCGGCGGCGCCGGGGGCACCCGTGAGCAAGCCAAAAAAGCGCAAGTAGTCTACAAACACATCGACAGCAAAGTGAGCCGCCCCACCATGAAGGCTGTGCGCCGCATGCCCCGGCATGATGGCAACGTTCCCCGGGGGGGCTGCTGCTCTCGAAAACCGGTCTCACAGGCGACACGCGCACCGCCACCACCACCCGCCGACTTGGCCACCACCTCGGGAGGCGGGCGAGGTGGGGAAGGGCAAGGAGCAAGGAAGAGGCCACGCGGCTGTGGGGCGGGGGCGCAGCTCGGGGGCGGCACGCCAGCAGCGGTGCCGGCGCCGTTTGAAAAACCGCGCCAGCCGTGCTGGCGCGATCCGCCCCCCTTCCCCAACAGAGCCGCCGCGCCTGTGCTCCCCCCCCGGCCAAGCCGCCGATCCACCTCCCTGGCGGCGCCCTCCCTCCCCCCCCCGCCTCTCCCCCCCCCCCGCCCAAACCAACCCTGGTCACCAACAAAGCCCAGACAACGATCGGGCAATTCGCATAGGAGGGTCGTGGTGGTGCGACGGTGTGGGTGAGCGGGCGTCCCGACAATGGCGCGTGGTGGCGCGGCTTCACGGTGAGGGGGCGGCGTGCGTGCGGGCCGCTTCAATACAGACATCGCTGGCAGGGTAGGGGGCCGGAACGAGTGTCGCATCTTGCCAATGCGAGACGTGTCCGCAGTTTGCATGGGCGACCCGACCGCGCTTACAGCAGTGCCGGACGGCGTCCAAGACCCCTCGATTAGGCAGATCACGTGTGCTGCTCAGCGCTCAGTGTGTCCACGCACTTTGTAGCGCAGCCAGTCTGGACCTAATGTCGACCTTTCTCGATGCGATCCTTGGTCTCTGTGTACTGCATGAGATGTACGACATACCACTTTGTAAGGGAGACTAGGGGGAGTCAGATGGTATTTTTCATTTTCTGAGGCCTCTCGTTCTCTCTAAACTATGAGGAGGGAAGGCAAACGTACCGTCAGTTATGTGCTCCCCAAAGTCGACCACGTCTTGGGGCCAATGGGGGCACCCGATGTGTGCTTACCGTCGCGGGCTGGGTGGGTGCCGGCGCGCGTGCGGGCGTCCTTTGCCGCCCGCCGGATCGGGACCGTTGCGCGGGCGCTTTGAGCTGCATTGCCGGCGGCTCGCCACTGGTGCGCCGTCGCTTTTTGGCTGTCCGCCGCGTCGCGGCGGATGCTCGGCCACTTTCGGCCGGCGGTCGGGTGACCGTGGATGCTCGGCCGCTTGTGGCCTTCGTGCTGGTCGCAGCGGGTGCTCGGCCACTTTCCGGCGGTCGGGTGACCGTGGGTGCTCGGCCGCTTGTGGCCTTCGTGCTGGTCGCAGCGGGTGCTCGGCCACTTTCCGGCGGTCGGGTGACCGTGGGTGCTCGGCCGCTTGTGGCCTTCGTGCTGGTCGCAGCGGGTGCTCGGCCACTTTCGGCCGGCGGTCGGGTGGCCGCGGGTGCTCGGCCGCTTGTGGTCTCTCGTCTGGTCGCCGCGGGTGCGCTGGTGCTTTTGGCTGGCCGTCGGGTAACCGCTGGTGCCCCACCGCTATTGGACGGCTGTTGGCTTCTGGCGGATCATTCCACGAGTTCTTTTGGGGCGGCCGTCTGGTTGCGGCGGGTCGCGATGCGTGCCTGGCCGCGCTTCGCCTTCTGGGTGGTCGCGGCGGGTTCTCGGCCTCGCTGTTCTGTCTGGCAGTCTGCGACGGGTGCTCGGCCGCTTCTGGCCCCCCGCCCGGTCGTAGCGGTTGAGCGGGTGCATTTCGCCACCCGGCTGGTCGCCGCTGGTGCCCCGCCGCTTTCAGAGAGCCGTGAGGACCTGGCGGATTATGCCACGGGTGCGTTTGGCCCGCCGTTGGGTCGCCGCGGAGTGCTCGGCCGCTTCTGGCCCCCCGCTCGGTCGTGGCGGGTGCGTGCGCGTCCTTGGCCTCCCGGCGTGTTGCGGCGCGTGCGCAGGCGTGCTTGGCAGGTTTGCACGGCAGAAGCTATGGACGAACTCCCGTCGCCGGTCGACGCTGCAAGACTGCTGAGCTTCTCCCCAACGCATCCGCTGGTGTACCTTGCTCGTATCCTACAGGGGACGTGTGAGCAGGTGGCATTGTGCACCAATCACGAGGTTCGCGTGCACAGAACCGACAGGACTGGCGCGTGGACACTCTCCCACCCAAGCGACGTATGCTCTCACGATTCTGTCCACGGCGGTCGTGGTACCTCGTCCAGTGCACTGGCCATGCACCTGCTGCTACAATTGTGTGTGGCGCGGCCCGCGTATCCACACAGACACACACCGGGTAGAAATGTCGGATGGTAAACGATGCCAGTGTTTCGTTCTTGCTCCGTGAGCACATGTGATCCAAGTACGCGTCCAGCAATCAAGTACTCACAATGGACTCCACGTGGCATAAAATGCATGCCACGATCAATTACTACGTGTTCCGACGTTCTCCAAGACAGGGAAACAGGGCGGGTCCGTGTTATGTACATAACGACACCAGTGCGTGTTGGTCCTCCAGGTCGCTCTGCGCGGCCGCACTCGTTATGTACAAAACACAACCACATGAACCGTTCCTCATTTAACGGCATAGAAACGCGAGCCGCAGCATGCGCCATCGTTATCAACTGCAAAAATGGACAGGACAGTCCGTATATTTTATATCTGTCGATTTCGTTCGCGAGATCAGTCCGCGTGATTTGCCACCGAATAAACGGTCAAGCCGCCTGTGAACCACATCCATGTGATCGAGTGACCGATCGGATGTGTTGACCAGTCTGGGGGTTTTGGCCACTCGTTCTGTGTCGCGTTATGTACATAACAGCACCCCCCCCCCCTGATCTTGATGGCTTCTTCCCCGGCACACTCGTCAGTGTAAATCGCGGTACTTGTTACTGTTAAATACCCTGAAAAGGTTGTGTTATGGCATGAGCTTTTTTTGTTGATGAATTTATTACACCCCACAAATCGTTTGTCGGATGCGCTGGCGGGTCTTGCGAACAGGGCGCTGAGTGACACATACAGTTGTGCTCGTCCCGTTCCTGTTCACTCCCGCCAACCGCCGTCGTCCTGCCGGACAGTTCCCCCTCTACTCGACCGACGTCCCCCGCCTTTCCACACCGCCTTTTTGCGGCTGGCGATGTTTTCCAGCCGAAGCACAATCCTTCCCGGTTTCCTGTTGTTCTCGACGGCGACCAGAGGCCTCTGGGCGGTCCGGGGGCATTTCGACGGTGATGGACGCCAATGGTGGGGGCCATCATGGCCACGAACGCGACGACAGCACCGGTAGCTCTGGTTGCGGCAGTGTTGGTCACGACGGTGGTCCATACGGCGGATGCACTCGTGTCGGTGTCAGCGGCGGTGGTGGCGGTGATGACCGCAACGGGGGTGGATCTGGTCGTGGTACCGGCGAAGGACACCGCCACCGTCCTACCTATGGCGGTGATCGCAACGGTGGCAACGTGGACCGCGACGTCGCTCCACTCTTGTCGTTCCATGGAGCTGGCTACGCGGCCTCGATTGACACGATGTGCGTGCATCGAGAGTTTGGTCGCTCCGTCAACGACCATGCTTTTTATGTAGTGGACGGCTCTCATCGCCTTTACACGCTGCAGCGTATGCTCGTGGGGGCGGACAGTGCGCCCGCCCACGACCATGCCTTTCCTGTGGTGGACGGCTCTCATCGCCTTTACACGCTGCGGCGTATGCTGGTGGGGGCGGACAGTGCGCCCGCCCACGACCGTGCCTTTCCTGTGGAGGACGGCTCTCATCGCCTTTACACGCTGCGGCGTATGCTGGTGGGGGTGGACAGTGCGCCCGCCCACGACCGTGCCTTTCCTGTGGTGGACGGCTCTCTTCGCCTGTACACACTGCAGAGGCTGGTCGCTGCTACAGCGTTTCTGTTGTGGTAGGGGCCCCCAAATCCTCTTCGATTCTACTCTGGTACGATGGGTTTTCTATACATTGACCACCCGACGCGCCCAATTGGGGGATGGTGACTGCCCTGTACGCGCTGTACAACTCGGACCGGGCGTGTTTGCTTGATTTATCTCTGCCACCCCTTGCCGTCAACTTAACTTTGCTCCCCCACCACGACGCTGCTCCAGCCGGACGGCCTTCCCGGGTCGTGTAGACAACAACGGCCAAGACAGTCACTGAGGGAACTTGAGGAATGCGGGCTGGGATGGAGGGGGGAGGGGGACGGCTTGGGGGGGGGGGGGGGGGGGGGGGGGGGGCGGGGCATATTGTCACGTGAAAACCCCAAGCACCGTGCCGCCCGCCTGACTGCAGCCGCCGCACCCTCCGTCGGTACCAGCAGCCCCCAATAGGTAGCAGTCACTCGACACGCGTACCAGCCCCCCCCCCCCCCCCCCCCCCCCCCCCCCCCCCCCCCCCCGGCTGCAGCAGCGGGAGGAGCCGCCTCGCCCTCAGTAGCAACGGCCCACCACCGGAAGCAGCTACCCACCACCGGTGGCACCCACCGACCCCCCTCCCCCGCCAGTGCCAGCCACCGCCCCCCCCCCCACAGTAGCAGCAGCCGCCCCGGCCACAGCGGACGCCCCTCTATGCCGGTACCAGCCGCACCCACGCCGGTAGCAGCCGCTCTTTCCCGGCTACATCAGCCGCTTCCCGCCACAACCACCGGCCATCCTGGCCAGCAACCTTCACCGACCATCCGCACCGGTTACCGCCGCATGAAACCTCAGGTCAAAACCTCAGGTCGCCATCGCCACCGCTCACCATCGCCGCCAGCCACCCCCGCCGGCCACAGCCTCCTGTCCCCCCCGCCGGCAGCCACCCTACGCAACTGCCGGCAGCCACTACCGCTGGCCAACCACGCCAGCTATCCCCAAGGCCACTGCCGCATACAACAGCCGCCGAGCGCCGTCGGCGGCCACCCCCACCGGCCAACCAAGCAGGCCACCGCCTTCGCAGCCGCCGCAGGCCACCACCGCAGGCAATCTCCGCCGGTCATTCACGTCGGCCACCCTCACCTGCCCCCGCCGCAAGGCACACCCGCCGGCCACTGCCGCAGGCTGCTGCTGCCCGCCATCTTCTCGCACGACTCCTCCTGGTTGCACCTGGGGTGCGGCAGCTCGCCTCTGCCGCCTCCGTGCACGCGTGCAGGGACTGGCACACTCTTGACTCTTAGCTGGCTTTTTAATGGCTCCTTGAGTGGTCAAACCTTAAAACGGGCCCTCCCCCCCCGTTACCCGACATCTAACGATGAACCTGGCACCGAGAGTTGTTTTATGGAGACTTCTATTGCACGGCGGAAGTAAACAGATGAAGTGATGGGGAGAGGGGTGGCCCATCTGAAAGAGCTTCTTAGTCGCTCTTGTTAACTTCCTCAAGCCCCAAACCGCCGCTACCCACCGGCACAGGCCATCCCGCATTGACCGCTGCCGCCAGCCGTCACAGCTGGCCCCCACCGCCGGCCGCTGTCGCCGGCCACGAAAGCGGCCCCCTGCAGCGGCCCACTACCGCAGTGCACCACCGCCGGCCCCTGCAGCCAGCCACCGTTGTGTACAATCGCCACAAGCCACCTCCACCAGCACCTCCACCCCCCCCCCCCCCGCCGACCCGCCCCGCCGCTCGCCACGGCGGCCGGCCACTGCCGCACGCCGCCCCAATCGGCCGCCACCGCACGCCACTCCTGCAGGGCGCCCCTGCGGGCAATCGCCGCGGGCAGGCCCCTCCGGCCGCCCCCGCCGGTAATCGCCGCGGGCAATCGCCACTGGTAAGCCCCTCCGGCTGTCATCGCCGGCCATCCCCAGCGGCCGTCCCCGCCGGCCATACCCCGCCTGAACGACGGCAAAACACACCTTTTCTTCCATCTTCTGGTACGCACCGCCGCTGTGCGTCTTGGCTTACCCTCATAAAAAATGGTGGGAAGGCGACATCTATAGGCAATTAACACGCCTCCTAGACGAAGACAATAATAAGCAGTCGGCCCGCACGGGGGTGTGGAGGGGGGTTCAGGGGGCCACTTGACAAGTCGCCGAGTGGCGTAACGGCTGAGAAACTGGCTTTGCAAGGATCCCGGCTCAAGGATCACTGCGCGGGCGGCACACGCCGTGCCCCACAGCGCAGTGGCCACAAAGCATTCGTCAAGGGGATAGGGCGCAGTTTGGGAGTGTGACACCCTCTCTTGACGCAATCACGAATGTGGTCAAGCACGCCTTTCCACCCTGTGTTTGAGTGAGGTCGGTCCTGTCGGCACAGCACAAGAAACACGGGACGTGCTTGGGCGTGGGCATGGCATCACAGGCTCCCAATCTATTGTATTAAGACTGGACCTGATCTGCCTCGTGCAAGGCGCCTCTCGGATTATCAGGGAGCAGACGCGTGGGGCCTGTAGCCTCTTCGCCAGCACCACAGTACCGTTCCCCCGCGGGCGGCCCCCTTCCCAGGACGGATGCGCGTCGGCCTGTGTGGGCTCTCCGCCACCTTTCCCGCCCTCCCGCCCCCCCCCCCCCCCCCCCCTTCCCGCCCTCGTCGCCCTCCACAAACTATTTTTTTGCACCCGCCTCGCCCGTCCCAAACCCCAGCCGGGCCTGGATCATGTCGGCTGACCGCAACTACCAGCGGTGCAGCTCGGATGACGACACGGGGGAGCGGCACGGGCGCCGGCCCCCCCGGCGGTCCTCTCGGTTGGCCGAGCGGGCTGGGCGCTCATCCGGGAGAGCGGAGGCGGATATCGCGCTCTCGACGGGTAGCGGAGCGGTCAGGTTCTCGGCGGGGGTCCACGGGGGGGCTCCTGTCCCCCCGCCCATCATCGATTTGACCGATGACACGGCCACAGAGCCTGTCGATGCCTCTCAGGGTGCAGCGGCCATCCCGGGGTCATCCACAGCCGCGACGGCGCCCGCCGGCCTTCTCAGCGCCGCGCTCGACAACCTCAGCACGGCGGCGACGACGCCCCATGGCTCGCGTGGCCAGGTTGTCTTTGCGATGGGCCGTGTACTACAGGCGGGCTCTATCGCACAGTGGGGGTCTGCGGCGGGGGTGGTGGCGACTGCCCCCCCGTCTTGGCCGGTGGCCATCGCCCCTGTGGCGCACGGGCCGTGGCCGGCACTGCCAGCGGGTCTGCGCGTGCCCGTGATGCACGTCGATGTCTCGCTTCCGGGCATGTCTATGGTGCCTGATGTGGGTACAATGCGAGCGGATTCTGTGGCGACTGCCCGCCCGTCTGGGCCTTTGGCCAACGCCCCTGTGGCACGCGGGCCGAGGCCGGCACTGCCAGCGGGTCCGCGCGTGACCTTTGGGGGCGCTGGCGGCGGGGCCGGGTGCATGTGCCCGGTGCCCGCATGGGCAATGTCTATGCTCCCGTCGTTCACACTGCAGGCTGCAGACGCGGCTGGTGCTGAGGACCCGTGCAGCATCTGTTTGGAAGAGTTTCAGGCTGGGGACAGGGTGCGCCGCCTGCCGTGTATGTGCGTGTTTCACAGCGGCGAGATTGACGAGTGGTTGTCACACAAGGGCAACTGCCCTGTGCATGTCATGCGGACCGTGGTTGAGTACCTCGGCTCCTCTGAGCGCTTCACGGGGAGTGAGTAACCGCTTGCATGACCTTGTGTCGCCGTCACCGGGCGGGTCGTGGAATGGGGCTGTGCAGGCACAAGTACTTGGCCTGCCCCACCCAATCCATGGAGCACGTTGCATTGCACCGGCGGGGTGGACCAGGGGCGAAGGGTGGTCTGCTGGGGCGTGGGTGTCGGGCGGGCGCGCGAGGGGGGCGGCAGGTGTTGGGTCCCCAAGCGGCGGGGTGGACCAGGGGCGAAGGGTGGTCTGCTGGGGCGTGGGTGTCGGGCGGGCGTGCGAGGGGGGCGGCAGGTGTTGGGTCCCCAAGCGTAAATGTAGTGCGCGGGGGGCCCACACTTTACCCTTGAGTTGATTGGCGAGTGCAAGGCTGGCGAGGGCTATGACCGTGTCAGGGTGTACGCGCTGCCCACGTCACCCTGGTGGTGACTGTCGGGCGGGAGAGGCCCGGTTTTTCACGGATGAACCACCGCAAAGAACTTGGCACTCGTGCACGCGCACACATTAAGCGTATCGCCGGGCAGTCTTAAACTCCCGCCCGGCCTGCGACCGCGCGCGTCGCCTCGCATTCCGCTCCCGTCAGACCGTCTGCGTAGGAACGCCCTTCTACTCGTTCATGTACTACACGCTTGCCCCGCTACGGACCCCCTCAGCAGGGGAAGCGCCGGCGAGACCCCATTTTTGTGAGGAGCATGAGGACAACCTTGTGAAGGGGTATGCGCACAGTTTTTTTTTTTTTTTTTTTTTCGCCAGCACATCCTAAAGGTGCAGAAAGACGCCCTCAATCGGGTTTGCGGGTTGCGGATGCGATTGCGAAACCCCTCTCGCGGTACCGTCCGCCCCAGCTTTCTCTATTTTTTTTGTGTACTTTCTGTTGACGTTTCGTCGGCCGACGCACGCTCGCGCTGCATATATAGATACGACCATCATGTGAGGCATCATGCGCTGTGCTATTTATTTACAAAAGCATATGACGCGGAGGGCGTACCTCTGTCTCCCGACCGTCCCCTGCATGTGCGCCCCACAGCCGCTGTCAAAATGGACCCGCGTTGTACTGTGGAAACGGGAATCCCGCTATGGAAGGGCCATGAACGCGCGTTTCTCAGCTGGGGGTGCTGGACGATAAAGAGTGCTGGCTGGCTGATACTCACCCAGTCATCGAGACCAGACCGCGTGCTGAGTTTTTATCGGTTAATGCTCGCGAAGTCGTCACCCGGAGCCTTCCCGCAAATGTGTGCCCCGCAAATTTTCGCGTGGGGGGGGGGGGGGGGGGGGGGGGGGAGGCGGGGGGGGGGTGGGGTGGGGTTCGAATTGCGTTGGGCACATGCACACGCGCGTGCGGGTGTGGGCGTGCGCAGGGGGACAGCGTGAAGAGGGGTCCAAGCGGGGGGGTAGCCTACGGAGCACAAAGGCCCGCTTGCATTTCTGCGTTCATGGTTCACAGCAGTGCAGGATGCCAATAATATCGCCAGGCAGTGCAAGGAAAGTCGACTGACCCACCACCTGGCGGGCACAGACGAGCAGAGTGGAATTTATCGCGTCAAGAGGAAAACATGTCCTAAAACAACCTCTGTACGTACGGTCGTTTTTCCTCGACCATTTATTAATTTGCCGCTCTGATTTCGAAACGGGGTGCTGTGACGCGCACGCATTCGTGCACCCACGCACGCGCGCATGCATGCGCGCGGCGCCCGTTGAACGGGCATGCACGCGCGCATGCGTGCACGCGCGGCCCCGTCCCCCCACCGCCCTCCGCGCCGCGCTCTGTGCGTCCCACCCCCCACCCTCGCTTTCCCGGCCGTGCCGCGCCCTCTCCCCCTCACTTTCTCCACGGTGTGCCGCGCCGCCTCCCTTCCCCCACCCTCCCCTTCCAGGTTGTGCCGCGTGCTCCCCCCCTCTCCCTCTAGACGGTGTGCCGCGCCCCCTCCCTTCCCCCACCCTCCCTTTCCCGGTTGTGCCGCGCCCTCTCCCCCATTCCCAACCACCCTCTCCACGGTGTGCCGCGCCCCCTCCCTTCCCCCACCCCTCCCCCCGCTGCTGATGGCGGCCAAGGCGGCGGGTTGTGTGGCGGCGGCGGCGACCGGACCGGAGCGTTTGTTGTGGGGGGGGCGTGAGGGTGGGGGGGGCGTGAGGGGGGGGGGGGGCGTGAGGAGGGGGGCGTGAGGACGGGGGAGAGTGTGAGAGGGGTGGGGAGGAGGATCGGCGGCCTGCCGGGCGGGAGAACGGGCGAGGCGGCTCTGTTGGGGAAGGGGGGGCAGGTCGCGCCAGCACCGGCGGCGCGGGTTTTCAAACCGCGCCGCCGCCGCTGCTGGTGTGCTGCTCCCAAGCCGCGCCCCCACCCCACGGCCGCTGATTCTCTGCCGTGCCTTTTTTGCCTCTCCTCCCCCACCCCCTTTCCCCACCCCCTCCCCCCGCAGGCGGGAGCGGCCAATGCGGCGGGTTGTGTGGTGGTGGCGCCGGCCGGACCGGTGCGTTTGTTGTGGGGGGGGGGGGGCGAGAGGAGGGGGCGTGAGGAGGGGGGAGAGTGTGAGAGGGGTGGGGCAGAGGATCGGCGGCCGGCCTGGGGGGGAGCACGGGCGCGGCGGCTCTGTTGGGGGAGGGGGGCAGGTCGCGCCAGCACCGGCGGCGCGGTTTCTTTAAACCGCGCCGCCGCCGCTGCTGGTGTGCCGCCCCCAAGCCGCGCCCCCACCCCACGGCCGCTGATTCTCTGCCGTGCCTTTTTCCCCTCTTTCCCCCCACCCCCTTCCCCCACCCCCTCCCCCCCCCCGCAGGTGGCAGCGGCCAAGGCGGCGGGTTGCGTGGTGTTTGCGGTCCGTTTGGTGCGCGTGGTGGCGCGGCCGACACCCCTTGGTGGCTGTCTAGGACCGATGGCACCGGGAATGGCCGGTGGCGGTGCTTGTGGTGGTGGCCGTGGCGGTGGTGTCGGCGGTGGTGGTGGCGGTGCCCGGGGTGGTGCCCGGGGCGGTGCCCGGGGCGGTCCCCGTGGCGGTCCCCGTGGTGGCGGTAGTTATGGTGGACGTGGCGGTGCCCGCGGTGGTGATAGTGGTTGTGATAGCGGTGGTGGACGTGGCGGTGTCTCTAGTGGTGGCAGCATCGGTCACGGAGCCGATAGTGTCGACCGAGAAGTCACCTTGCGTCACGCTGATCGCGACGGACGTGGTGACGATGACGGCGGACGTCGGGATAGCGGCAGCACTGACCGACTTGGTTACGCTTTTCGCGACGCCGGCCGGCCTCGCCAAGCGTGTCGTGACGCTGCTGATCGTGGTCGCGGTCACGCTCGAAGCACCGATCGTGGTGGACGCGGAGGCGATGACGGCGGACGTCGAGCTGATGGTGGTGGTGACCGACCTCGTACGACTTCCCGTGACACTACCGATCGTGGTCGCGGTCACGCTCGAAGCACCGATCGTGGTGGACGCGGAGGCGATGACGGCGGACGTCGGGCCGATGGCGGGGCTGACCGACCTCGTACGACTTCTTGTGACACTACCGATCGTGGTCGCGGTCACGCTCGAAGCACCGATCGTGGTGGATGCGGAGGCGATGACGGCGGACGTCGGGCCGATGACGGCGGACGTCGAGCTGATGGCGGTGGTGACCGACCTCGCCTGACTTCCCGTGACACTACTGATCGTGGTCGCAGTCGGGCTCGTAGCACCGATCGTGGTGGACGCGGAGGCGATGACGGCGGACGGCGGGCCGATAACGGGGCTGACAGACCTCGCACGAGTTCCCGTGACACTACTGATCGTGGTCGCAGTCGTAGCGCCGAGCGTGACGGTCAAGGTGGCGGTCGGGGTGGCGGTCGGGGTGGCGGTGGTGGTGGCGGAGGTGGTGCATCAGCGGGAGCGGGTGGGGCGGGCCGACCAGGCGATGGTGGAGACGGCGAAGGTCGTGGCGTCACTGGCGGCAGTTCTGGTCGTCGTACTGGCACCGGCGGAGCGAGTGGGTCCGGCCGACCGGGCAGTGGTGGAGACGGCGATGGCCGTGGCGTCGCTGATGACAGTCGTTCTGACAGCAACTCTCGGGCCCCGTCTGACGATGAGCAGCTGCCACCAGCACCTGGGGATGTTCCAGTACCGCATATGGACAGTGGCGTGGTGACGGCGTCGGCGCCTACATGGGTCGGTCCTTCCAGCGACTACGCTATCGCGTCGAAGCGGTATGTACCGATCGAGGCCATTCGCATTGCCCCGCGGACGGTGCGTACTATCAACCGCGGCACTGTCGACGAACAGCTGCGGTCGTACCGCGAATTTGGTTATACGACCACGTACGGATTGATATCCGTATGCGCAGACCCAGAGTGTCCCGTGGCCGAGGATAGCTTTTCACTCGTGGACGGCGCGCATCGACTGACGGCGCTGCGGGAGCTGCACAAGGAAGGGCACGCCAATGCTGTCGGTGAGGTGCACGTGGCGGTCATCGTTCGGCGTGACGGGCAACCCTTGACGCTCATAATGGCCCTCACGTTGGGTGTGCGCGCCAACTCGACGGCGGCCAAGGCCAAGGAGATGAGCGACGTGGACAACATCCACTTCATTACAAGCTGGCTACGCGAGTACAACGACGGCCAACCTTTGGGCAAGAAGCAGTCTCTAAACCAGCACAGTATGTCGGACCTCATCCGCATCTTCTACACGTACGTGGACAACCGCAAGCAGAAACCTATGGACGTGGACCTTGCTCACCGTGAGTCCGATGAGGCGGACCGTGAACAAGAGGACCAAGACGACGCGACCGCCTGGGGCGGCCCGGAAACGTCCCGTATTGGCAAGGCCGTCTTGCGACGCATGATCAAGATTGCCCTGATCTACATTGAGGACGAGCGGTCTGGCGAGTACATTATCAAGCGCATCACCGACTCTGTGGGCTCACGGGGCAAGCACGCCTTGACGACCGAGTCGTGTGCGTCTCCGGCGCTTTGCACTTTGTCGGGCGTACCGCTGCAGTACTGCAATGAGGTGCGCCTGTGGATGCTCCAGGTCGGTTGGGAGTGGACATGTCGTCGCAACGCGAGCAACAATGCCATCCGACGGCTCACACGGGGCACCGACTCTCCGTTCTTTTCTACTCTTGTCTATTTCGTGCGCTTCGCGATCAACGAAGCGAAGATGCGGCGCACCCTTCTTCGCCTCGCATCGGCCAAGGACCGTGCAATTGCAGAGGCGCAGGCGCTTACGGCTGGGTGTGCCGTTTTCACTCACAGAGCGCCTCTGACGGACGTTTTGAAGCAGAAGTCTCGCCGACAGAACCTCTCGCTGCTGGACGAGCTGCAGGTGTTGGTCCTCACCAAGTACGACTCTCCACAGCCACCGGCCCGAGCCGTCTTGGCTGCGGGTGGCGGTGGCGGCGGCAAGGGCAAGGGCAAGGGTCGACCCGGAAGCAGGGGCACGGCGGCGTCGGGTGGTGCAGAAGACCCTTTCAGGTTTGTGGAAGACCTGTCGATTCACGAGCTCTTCTTCCCCGAGTGGGCAGCCAAGGTGCGGGCCTTCATAACCCCTCCCCCGGATGAGCAGGACCGCCCCCTCCCTACCGATTGAGCCACCGCGTCGGGTACGGCGCCGGCGGCTACAAGGGCCGGTTTACGTGAAGGGGGTGGCAACAGTGCCGTCGCGGGGACCAGGCCTGATGCCGATGCCCGCATGGGTTGCCGTACCGGTGGCGATGGTGACGGCGGCGGTGCTGGGGGTGGAGCTGGGAGCGGAGCTGCGAGCGGAGGTGGCGGAGGTGATGGTGCGGTCGGCGGCGGAGGTGATGGTGCGGTCGGTGGCGGAGGTGATGGTGGGGTCGGTGGCGGAGGTGATGGCGAGGTTCGAGGCGACCACGTGACCGGCACCGACGGGGCCGCTGGTGGTGACGGTGGCGACGGTGGTGACGGTGGCGACGGTGGCGACGGTGGCGACGGCGGAGGCGGTGGCGACGGCGGGGGTGGTGGCGACGGCGGGGGCGGCGGGGACAAGGCACCCGCTGTGCCTGACGTTGCGGGCACAGCCGGCCCCGAGGAGCCGGCCAACGGTGGCGACGGTGCCGCCGGCGACGGGGCCGTTCGCAAGTCAAACCGACTCTCGCGCCCGCGCAAACCAGCTTCGGATTCTGGTTCTAGTGATGAAGCGTCCGTGCCACGGCCCAAAAAGAAGCGTCGCCGGACGGCGCCGCGAAAGAAGGCGAAAAGTGGTGCTGGTGCTCCCGGTGGCCGCGGAAGCGCTGGCTGTGGAGGGGGTGGCCGTGGACAAGGTGGCGGTCCTGGGGCGTTTGCACGCAAGCGCACTGTCACACTAGGGCGTCCAAGTGTTCCAGGAGGTTCTCCGGAGGACGACGACCAGGCCTATGAGGATACCGTACCCGACATCCCGGACTGTATGAAGGAGGCGGCCAAGGAGAATCGCCGAGCATTGGACCTCTCTTCCGGGCCCCGTGATACTGCTCTGCCGACGCCGCTGCCGCCCTTTGCTCTCCTGCAACCCCTGGAGCACCAGAGCCGCGACTTTGTTCCACGGTCCACGTGAGACGCAATGGGTAATGCGGCCGAGACGCTCATGTGTAACCGTGGCTTCGCGCTCCTTGACTACACATGCCTGGCTCTGGACATGCCCACCGCCCCCCCCGCCGCGGTGGAGCGCGATCGACATATCCCCGACACCCGTTTGCTGCTGACCAACCTCGCGCCTATCCAGTACGGGACCGAGCTTGTCGAGCGAGGCTGGACGGTGGTCGAGCACGCAATGACCTGCATGACCCGTGTGGAGGGTGGTGGTGGCGCGGAAGTCGGCGTCGACGGCGCTGCCGTCTCGTCTGGATCATCCACACCCCCGACCAAGATGGACCCCGTCGGCGATTTTCTTCATTCTGTGATCAACAAGTTCCCAGGTGAAGCCGCGCTCAAGAACGACGACCCGATGTGGACGCCCATCCACAACGTCGACCTTGGCAAGGTCGACGAAACCGCAATGAAACGTGGTCAGGGGCGGCTCACCGTGCGACAGTTCGCTCTGGCCGCCAATGGGGACGATAAGGACGCGGACGACTTGTACAAGACCAAGCTGCACTGTGGCATGCTGATGGCTGCCATGGCTCACCAAGTGCTGGTCGGTGCACAAGCGGCGCAGCAGCTTAATGAGCGCCCACTGGTGCGGGTGCCCAAGTCTGGCGCCCGGGTATTGCTGACCACCTCTCGAGCGGTGCGGCAACAGCCACACGTGGACGCCACTGTCCGTGCTGGGAAGCCAGACCCCCCAACTGACCAGAATGCCGACGACAGCCGCCGAGCGCCGCTGCAGACGTTCTCGCGCGCGCGCAGTCACAACTACTTTGCCATGGCGGCCGGGAAGGATGGGTTCTCTGTTGTCGTGTATCCCGGCACATTTCACGTTGTCCATCGCCTGGAGAAGAAGCTGGATGTCCCGCATCTGGTGAGACCAGAGAGGGTGGTTGTGCCTGCGGGTGGTCTCCTCGTCGTCCGCGCGGACGTTGCTCACTGTGGTGCCGGTCACGAGGACGATCTCTGGCGACTGCGCGCCGCGCCGGCATTGCTGTCCTACTCGCACTCCATCCGGCTGCACCTCTACCTACAACGTTTTCATGAGCCGCTGCAGAACGCGATATACAAAATCCCTGGGTGGTTGCTTGGTGGGGGCACTGGCGCCCCGTGTCTCGAGCTGAGCAAGTGCAAGAATTGTGGCGAAATGGTCTACGCCAGTGACGTGGAAGATACCCACTCTGCAGAAGGGGCGGACATGTCAGACACCTCGTCTCGGGACAAGGATGATCAAGATGATGCAGAGGACTCTCAGCGGTCGAGCTCGTCGGATGAAGACTACGATCCTTGAGGGCCGCCCAGGGTTGTGTAATACTGGAACGTGTTGTCTCTCTTGTCTACGACTGCTTTGATATTGTTGTTTTCTGTCGTTTGTGGAAAGGTTGAGGACGTGGCCCGTCGGCTTTGTCATGTGGTAATGTCTCCGTGAGCTGTTCCCGCCCTCGTTCCAGGTGTCGATTTTCATCACGAGAACTCTGGACGGCTCTCCGTATTGTCCACGACACGATCACGCTGCTGATGAGACAGGGCACAGTCGGCGTGCGTGCCTCTTGTCGTTGGGCACAACCCCTGGTTCGCGTTATGTACATAACGCGAGCACGGGAGGGGCGCTCGGGCGACGGGGCACGAAACATCTGACAGGATTGCATTTGCACAGCAAGGAAGGGTGGACAAGCCCGCCGCTGTGTCGTTGCGCAAAATCGCCCCACCGGGGCCAGACTGCATTGCAATCCCGTGCGACGCGTTATGTACATAACGCGAGCACGGACTCGGCGCGGGTGCTCTGAGACCTCGCGATGTTATGTACATAACAAACCCATAGTTCCGATGCTGTAATTCTTTTAAATGTTTGGTAAATGAGTTGGTATTGGACAAATCGGACGAGGTGTTCCCTGTGCTGGAAGCAAGTTCATTTGTACTTGAGATACGATCAGTGTCAGTCTCCTTGCCGGTCTCCTCTCGGCATCGTCATCGCCGTTCCTCTCCACGTGTACTGTCCGCACGGTGCGACCTAGGCTGCGTTCTCTTCCGCGATTTGTGGCCCCTCCTCTGCGTCACCACCATGCCGTCAAGGGATTCTGTAGAGGTGGTCAACCTTGTCACGATCTTCGCAGAGCGTGCCGCGTTGGCGGTTGCGGGAGCAGAGACGTCTTCACCATCTTTGCCGTATCCTTGTGGGGTTGTCGTTTACGTCCTTGGGACTTTGCGCGATCTGTTTTTCCTCCATTCCCTGGAGGGCAGGGGGGGGCGCTTGCTAGGCTCAGGGACGTGGGTTGATCTTGTCGACTGGTGCGAGCACCATTGCCAACCTATGGTTGACATGGATCCGGTCTATCTGTGGGACAGAGTGGGCCAACCCAGGCTACATTCCCGCACTCGCTGGCTGCACGATAGCATCGCGCACGGGGTCTATGAAGCCGTGTGGGTACTGAAGCGGTTCGTAGCAGTACCGCGTGCTTCCTTCAGTCTTGGTCGGGTACTGCGCTTTGCATCCGGGTCGCGGTGGCACACAGTGGCAACCGCGAGTGGTACTGTCCCCCGTGCTGGGGCCGAAGACCCCTCGGATGACGAGGACATGCACCGGCAGCGGAACGTTAGGCTGGTGCCCGTCCCCGCGGACGAGGATGTTGACCTGAGGGTGTGGCAACTGCTGCTTGTACTGGGCGGCGAGGTTGATGGCGTTGCCGAGCTCTGTCGTTGGGCGTCCCGCCGGCGGTGTCATACGGAAGAGGAGCATGCCCCAGATCGCCCTGTAAGGGGAAGTTGGCGCGCGTGTCCCGGGCTAGCGCAACACCTGCTGCTTCGCGATGTGCTCGGTGTGGGTGGTCGCGGTACCCCTTTAGACACTGTGGACGACGACGACGACGACCTCTCCACTTTCCGTGCATTTGAGCACGTTTTGTCCATGTCGTGTTACTACTGTCTAGAGCAACATCTCCGACGGGCATCCCTGTCCACATGGACTCCACACACGGGCGAGCAGGAAAGGCAGTACGAGGAGCGTCTAGCCAGCTGTTTGGACGGCGTGGCAGCCCGAATTCGGATTATTGTTCGCGACGTCGTTTCTGGTTGGGATGTCGTGGCGCGCAGTCGGGGTTTTCGCTCCGCCGAGGTGATGCTGTCTACGCACATGCTGTGGTGTCCGTCTGGGGGCTTCTTCGTGGCGCTGGGGCGGTCATTGGACGCAGAGGATAACCTCACATCACCCGACGGACAGGCAGTGGACCTGCACACCAGGAAAGGGCCGGTCCGTGGTGGCACTGTCCCGGTACAACGGCAGAGCGCAGCGTCAGGCCAGCAGTCGGATGGAAAAGATGATGAGCAGAGGGCGGTGGGGAGGCTGACGCCGCTTGCAGATGCTCAGCTCCGTGCTGCCGCTGGCACCATGCTTGAGCACGTACACGTGTGCACCGGCGCACACCGCCTGGGCATTACGGTGACGCGCGGCCTGCTGGGCCGTGGAGGTCGGGGTGACGCGAGCGCCGCGACCCCTGCGGGCGACGGTGACGACGCAGCCCACACTGGACAGCGGCGTCGTAAGCAGCGCAAGGTCGTGGGCTTCTTGACCGTGGAGGACTACAGGCACCCAGAGTGGGACCGCCTGTCTGGCAATGTGCCTAGAGTACTGCGCAGCGTCTTGGCGGGGCTGACTGCGTTTTCAAGCTCCCCCCCCGCTGGCCGCGGGGGTACGGCGCCTGCGTGGGCGACGGCGTCTACTGTCGCTCGTCGGGGGCTGTCACCTGCGCCCGACCGTTGTGCATCTTCCGCCAGAACGATTGAGTTGGCGTTTCGTGCTGACTGCAGAGTGGGTGGCTGGATGGCAGAGCAGCAGGTGGTGGGAGGGTGTCGATCAGGGCTGTCAATTGGCCGCGGGGCGTTGTTGTGTGGGGGTGGCCGGCAGGACCAGCCGTTTCAGCAGCCTCAGCAGCCCGACGGCCCCGGTGATGCTCCGCAGGCTGACCTGGGGGAAGCCTGGGGCGCGCTGGATGATGCCATGGGCCAGGTTTGTGCGACCTACGCTTGTGGGTTTGATGACTTGCTCTCGGCTCACGCCACAGATGTGGCGGCGCGGTCCAACGCGTCTCGTCGCATGGGTGGTGGCGGTGCGCGTGGCATCCACGGGGACGGCAGCGCCGGGGGGCGGGCAACGACAACCTCTACACCGACAGGCGAGCACACCCTCCCCCCGTTTATTAGTTCTTCGGTACAGCTGGTGCTCTGTAATCCTCCGGACAGCATTCGGGCGGACAGGAGCCCGGAGCAGTCTGCACATGACGTGTTTGCCTCTGACTGTGGCGTTCTGAGCCCCTGGGACCGTTGGAACCCGGGAGACTGACTTGGGACCCGGCTGGCTGCGTTACGTGGAACCACGCGCTGGCCGAGGATCCCTGCATCGGTGGCCCGGGGCAGTGGCGACACGCCCGGTGCCCTGATTGGTCACCCGGAGCGGTGGACTTGCCGGGTTGGGGCATACTGAACTTCGGGTTACTTGTTTGATTTTTCGCATTGGTTTTCCTTGCGTGATTTCGTGTCTTTCCCCTTTTTCCCACTGGGTTTTATTTGGGGATTGACATTTGTGTGTGAGGGGATTTCGCTTGCTTTTTGTGTGTTGGCCCGGTGAGCGGCCGGTGCCTTGCTGGCACTTGGCCCGCTGGGGGCGCCCTCTGGGGGCCTCGCTCAGGGCCCCTGGAGGGGCCAGGGGGGGGGAGGTTCTTGAGAGGTGCTCCGGGGTTCTCCCCGGGGCCATCTTGTAAAATCAACAGTACTTTGGGTTCCTTCTCCCTCAGGCTTTTGTCCTGTTTACCTTTGCCTCGTATCGTGGCGGGCGAGTGGATCAGAAAGGGCTCTTACCTGTTCCTTCCTGGGCCTCGGACTGTAGTCTCTGTGTGTGTGGTTGTGGTTTCTGGGTCCGGGAATCTGGGTCCCATTACGCTACACTGACGACATGCAGCGTGCCGCCCGATTGTTTCAGACCGTCGTCCGCCCTGGCGGCCATGTGCTCATTTTTTGCTCTGCGGTACAGCTGGGTCCGTGGATGGACACGCTCAAGGCGCTCAAGGATATGGATCCGGTGGGGAGGAAGAGCCTGTCGGCGTTTCGAGTGGACGGCCACCCGCTGGTGGCGATCAAGGACGCACACGCGGTGAACTCGCTGCGGCAGAGCACGGCCAACCTGTCCAAAAAGGTCGAGTTTTTTGTCCAGGCCACGCGCGCTGGGGTGTCCCGGGAAGAGTGCTACGCCATGGTCAACTACCGTACTTGAAACGCTGTGTGTGCCGTCGCGGTTCCTGGCCCACGACAATGTCATTGACAATGTGAGACCGCCACACTTTAAGGAGGTGGTGCTTCGATGGCGGGATGGGTCGCGGCAATGGATACGACCAGAGCAAAAGTGCCTTGCCCTCATTGTGGCAGTATTGACCCCCAGGTAGGGGGCAACACGTGCCATGCAAGGGGCGGCAGGCCACTAGCCTGGTCCGTTCCTCCCCCTGCATTTGGGTCCATATTCCCTAAGTTCGGGATAGTTAGCTTAGTAGTAAATCCAACTTGGATTTGAGGGTTTTCTGCATTTATCGTCTTGAATTTTCGTGTGGCCCGGTGGGCAGGTGCTGGGGTGGGAGATTCTGAGTGGCGAGATTCTGAGTGGACCCTGGGGGGATAAGGGGAGGGACAGCGGGGCTTGGCCCTGCGTCCCCGTCCCGACCAAGAAACTGTTGGACCACACACCATCTTCTTGTTTGTCCGTGGGGGGATTGCCCCACAACAGGGATAGAGTGTGTGCGACTTGCACTTCTTCCGGTTCCCCCGACACGGGAGGCAGCCCTCGCACACCGCCCCAACTTGGGTACTGTGTGTGCGAGTGGTTTTTGCCACATTTGGTGGAGCAGCAGGGGACAGAGGTAAACTTTACCTCCGGGTGCACCCGGGTGTAGGGGGCCCTCTGTCTCAGAGGAACGGTGGACTTGGACCGTGTCATACGGATCGTTAGCCAACATGGCTAGCTCGGACCCCCCGTCGTCCGGGGAGTACACGGGTGACGCACGTACTTCAGTGCCTTTGAATACTGGTGAGACACAGGTGGGTTTACCTGGGGTCGCAGAGGGACTAGAGGTCCCTCAAGCCAGCAGGACTGGAAGTGCGGGCGGGCAACAGGCCACCCCGACTCAGTCGGGAGTTCACTCGGGTGACACTTCTGACGTGGGTGGGCCGAAGTCTGGCCACCGCGTGGTATACTCAACGGGAACGTCCCAAGGGGTGAGGACTGTCCCCGCGAGTTCCACTCGGGTTGGAGCCAACTTTGGCATGGAGCCATCGCCAACTAGGCTTTCGGAGGACGGCGGACCTCCGTTGGTCGGCGATGGGCTCGCGCCCATGCCCCCGGTTGAGACCCCTGAGGAACGTGGTTACCCCTCAGGTGGACTCCCGGAGGCGGACCGAGACTCAACTGGAGTCGTCAATCCACTCCTCGCGGAAACTGTCCGTCGGGAGGCGACCAATGTGTTGCGGCAGACTTTGCCGGACCTGGTGGTCACGATGACGAATACTATTCTGAATCAGATTGTAGCGAGTTTGCCAGATGGCCTGAATGTCCAGACCGGATTGGGGCTTTCGAGCCCACAGGCGCAGGGGGAATCCCTCCCCACGCCTATCTCGGGTCGCCCCGAACTGGGGGCGACACCTGTGACTCCCAACGAGGGAGCCACACCATACGCGGTGGGGCGTACGCCCTTCACGGGGGAGTTCCCCTCGGAAACGCCGGCGGCTACACCAAGCTCGCCGTACCAGACTACAGGCACTGAGGGTGGACTTACCCCAGTGCCACAGCGGCTGTTCCCTCAACGTGAGGTGCCGCCCAAGATCCAGGTAGCCAACCCGGTCTACCAGAGGATCTTTGACTGTGAGACCTACGCCCTCCACAACAAGTCGGTGGCGTATGGTCCTGACCAGGCCCGAGCTATGGGCCGTGCCAAGAAGAATGCACTTCATTCTTTTGGGCACAGAGCGGAGTGGGATGGAACTCCCCCCCTCCGTGTCTTTGAGTTCCTACGTCGTTTCACAAAAGCCTGTGACGACAATGCCATAAGTGAAGGCATGGCTTTTTACATGCTACAGGAGTTTACGAAGGGAGACCTGCGGACAGAACTTATGTCCGTCATGCCCAGCTCCTCAAGTGGAGGCGCTGGGGAGGTGACGTCCTATTTGGAGCTCGTCAACTGGTTGTTGAGGGCCATGGTTGATGAAGCGGCGTTGGCTTCTCAAGTCGAGGAGTTTACGCAAGCCCATCAGGAAGAGGCGGAGGACGAGTTGTCCTTTGCGGAGCGAGTCCGTAAGCTCAACAATCTTTGTGGGTTTCTTCATCCACAAGCTGTGGTGAAGAGTCGGTTTGTGGAAGGACTCCACTGGTCAGTCCGGATGGAGACCCGGGAGCATAACACTGCCCGGGCGACCCTGGCCGAGTTGGCTAGGTTCGCCTACCGCAGAGGCGAGGCCTACCGCAAGTTGCGGGAGGAACAACGCCAGGAGCGTCAGGCCGAGTTGGCCAAGGAACGGGAAGAGGCGCGCCAGGCCAGAGAGTTGCGAGAGGCACGCCGAATCCGCAAGGAGAGGGTGGTAGCTGCCGTGGGAACTTCCCAAGGTACCTCGTCGTCTTCCCCAGTTGGGAAGACCCCTCCGGGAACTGATCATCGGTGTTGGAACTGCAACTCCGATGGTCACTGGGCATATGATTGCCCCAAGTTGAGTAAACGCATCCAACAGCTTGTTAGGAATGCGAGTAAGAAGTCGGCTACGAACGAAGTGCGTTCACGCCGCGAGGGTGGGTCTCGACCAGTGGTGGCGGTCGCCACACCCTCGACGGAGGGGGCGGACACGTCGTCCTCGGACTCGTCGTCGTCCCCTTCGCCCTCAGATTCGGACGCCAAGTCGGCGGGAAACGAATGACCGTTGGAGCTGGTCGTCCGAAGCTCACAACGGCAGCCTCGGCCAAGTGGGCCAAGAGGACGAACCAACCGTGTCGGATACTGCGGCGACCTAAGGGAGTCCGCCCACCTCGGGTGGGACTTCCCAAGAACGTAAACCCACGTCGGGTCATCGCGGTGCTGACGGGTGAGAACTTCCAGGTGGCTGGACGGGTGCAACTTGCCCCCGGCCGCGCCTGTTGTGCCCGTATCGTACTTGATACCGGGTCAGGAGCCTCCTTGATACGCAAGTCGCTATTACCAAAGGGGATGAGGCTCCAACGCTGGAAGTCTAAAGCTGACCATCTGATCGATATCAATGGTGGGGTACTTCCCATCGTTGGTGCCGTGACCCTACCAACTCGGTTGGGGACCCATGAGGTCGACGTGACCTATGGTGTAGTTGAGAATATATCGGTACCCCTGCTTCTGGGTACCCCTTATGTCGTAACACAAGTGCCTTTGATTTGTGGCCCTGAGTACTGGGTCAAGTTGATGAATGGGGAGACTATCCCCATCCTTGGTAAGGGAAAGTCTGTGGCTCCTGTGACAGTTTCACAGTCGAAGCCTGTTTGTTCTGTGAGGGAAGGGTTTACTGCTACTCTGCGTTTAGCCCGTAAAGTCATGTTGCCCCCCAACTCGGTGGCGCACGTGGATGTTGTAACTGATTATGCGGGGAACGGGTTGGTGCACCCTAACCCCCGTCTTGCTCGCAAGCACCAAGTGCATGTTGCCCTTGGCACGATGGACTCCAAAGCCGGAGTCCCGTGGAGGATCCAGGTGATGAACCTGAGCTCGTCGCCCAAGTTCTTCAAGTCGGGGGCCAAGTTCGGCTATATCGACCAACACGAGGGACCGGTAGTAGCGGTCACCCTCAGCGCGGGCGCAAGTAGCGACCCGCAGTCCGGAAAGGAGAAGCATCAAGCCAAGTCGGCCGCCTCTCCTCGGCCCCAGGTAAACATGGAGGGTGTTCCACCCAGGTTGAGGGTTCAAGTTGAACGCCTCTTGGACCAATATCACAAGTTGTGGGATGGTCAATTGGGACTCATGAGAGCTACCCAACACCGGATCGAGTTGAAACCCGGTGCGCCCCCTATACGCCAACAACCGTATAGGGGGGGACCCCGTTCAAGGGCCCTCGTTAAGGAGCAAGTTGCTCGCATGGAGGCCCTCGATGTGATCGAGGCCAGCAACGCCGAGTGGGCGAGTCCGGTGGTGATCGTCCCCAAAGTTGATGGGACCCCCCGGTTCTGTATCGACTACCGTAAGCTCAACGAGAGCACGGTGAAGGATAGTTATCCCCTACCTCGGATGGATGACTGTCTGGACTCTCTGGGGGAGGCAAACGTGTTCTCTACCCTGGACTGTAACGCGGGGTACTGGCAAATTCCCATTGCCCCGGAGGACAGGCATAAAACTACCTTTACCTGTCACTGTGGTACCTACCAGTGCAAGCGCCTACCGTTTGGCCTGTGTAACGCGCCGGCAACTTTCCAGCGCGCTATGGACATGATTCTGGCCGGAGTACGGTGGCAGATCTGTCTCGTGTACCTAGACGATATCATTGTGTTCTCCCGAAGTCCGGAGGAACACATTGGCCATCTTGGCCAGGTGTTCAAGCTACTTGCTGACGCCGGAGTGTCACTGAAGGCGAGTAAGTGCCACCTCTTCACTCAAGAGGTGGAGTACTTGGGACATGTTGTCCGTCCGGGGCGTCTCAGTGTCAACGAGAAAAACTTGAGGGCCATCCGCAAGGCTCAGTACCCCCGGACCCAGACCCAGATGAGGAGCTTCCTCGGGATGTGTAACGTGTACCGACGTTTCACTAAGGGCTTCGCCAAAGTGGCGAAGCCGTTGAATGAGTTAGTGAGCTCAACGCTACCGAAGAACCTGCCTCCCCCAAGTCGGGTGGAGCAGGAATCCTTTGAGACTCTTCGGGACCTTCTGCTGAAGCCCCCTATCCTGGCTATTCCCAGGTTGGGAGGCCACTACATCCTGGATGTGGACGCTAGCTACGACCAACTTGGTTGTGTGTTGCTTCAGCAACAGCCGGACAAGGAGTACTTGCCGGTGGGATACTTCAGCAAGGGGCTAAACTCGGCCGAGAAGAACTACGGAGTCACCGAGTTGGAAGGACTCGCAGTGGTATGGGCGGTGACGTCACTTCGTCACTACCTAGAGGGTGAGAAGTTCCTCATCCGCTGCGACCACCGCGCGTTGCAGTTCATCTTCAAGACGGACTGTACGAACACTCGTCTCAACCGGTGGAGGGTGCGACTTGCACCCTTCAACTTTGATATTGAGTACCGACCTGGCAGGCAACATGCCCTTGCCGACGGCCTCTCTCGGGTACCTACCGAGGGACTGGACACCACCCCAGTCGATGAGGACATCCCCATCGTGGGGGTAGTCACGCGCTCGGGTCAGGCGTTGAATCCCGAGGCGCCAGGGAACAAGAAGTACTTGCCCCTGTCCCTGGACGAAGTAGTGAAGGCCCAGGCCGAGGATCCCTTCTGCAAGTCGCAGAGGGATACCCTGGATACAGTGGCGGAGACGCGGTTCTTCCTGGGAGACGATGGCCTCCTCATGAGGAGGGGGGTATTCCAGGGGACCGAACAACTTGTCGTCCCCGCATCCCTCAAGGACAGTATCCTTGAGAGGGAGCATAACGCTCCCACGGGTGGACACCTGGGGTCTAGTAAACTGTACCAGACCCTGAGGACCAGGTACTACTGGCCGTCCATGGTGGTGGACATCTACAGTTGGGTGGCTGCCTGCACAAGTTGTGCACAGAACCGTCTGATGGAACGGCGGCCTACTACGGCTATGCTATTGTTCCCGGCCAAGGAGCCCTTCGCCGCGTTGGCGATGGACATCCTTGGGCCACTGCCAGTGACCGAGGAGGGCAACCAGTACCTCCTGGTCATCTGTGACCGCTTCACGAAACTTACGCGAGCGATCCCACTGGCAGAGATCACGGCCATGTCGGCCGTGTCAGCCTTCCTAGATCACTGGGTTGCCGCGTATGGCATTCCGGATAGTACACTATCGGACAATGGACCGCAATTTGCGTCTGTACTGTTTCAAGGAGTGCTGGATATGTTGGGGGTTAAGGCAAACTATGCCACCCCCTACCACCCACAAACTAATGGGCAGGTGGAGCGCTTCAACAAAACTATTGTTAGGCAGCTGCGCCATTATGTGAGTGAGCACGTGAAGACGTGGGACCAATACATTTCTATTCTGACCACTGCCTACAATTCGCAGGTTCACTCATCTACCGGGGAAGTACCCCTCGCTTTTGTGACCCCCCGTCGCGTGCGGTCTATTGCCGTGCGGCGGCCGCTCCCAACTAGGGAGGATGGTGGCAGTACGCCCACTCCTACTGAGAGTAAGGCGGAGTTCGCTGCTAGGCTTGAAAACCTCATCCCTAAAGTCAGGGCTGAGATGGACAAAGCACAAAAGCGCTACAAGCGTACCTTTGACAAAAAGGTGCGCAACGCCAAGCATGTCCCCGAGCAGGGTGACTGGGTATTGGTCCACTCACACACCCCAACTGGGGGTAAGTTGGTGTTCCAGACGAAGGGGCCGTACCAGGTCCTTCGTACTGATGGGCGGCGCTTCACCATCGAAAGTGACGATGGGGTCCGCACAGTGAACGGACAGGACGTGGTCAAAGTTGCACCACCGCCTGCAGGCGACCCAGCTTGGGCGCGTGCCTTGAAAACGTGGCGCCTGCCCTCGCTGCCTGCAGCCAAACAGGGCCCGCAGGAGTACGTGTTCGACAAGTTCATCGACCACGGCTGGGATGAGGATACTGACCGCCTCATGTTGAGGGTGCGTTGGTTTGGCTACAAAGCCAAGGACGATACGTGGGAGTATGTGGAGGACCTTCCTGCTGAGAAGGTCCGGGCGTACTGTGCCCGGAACGAGATAGACCCTAACAGCCCTCCCTCAACGTGAGGGAAGGCCGAGCAACAGTGCCAAGAGAGTGCTTCAAGTCGAAGTGGTACGCAGAGTGGCTTTAAACTACAGCCCTAACCCTCACACTCTCACAACAAAGGCAGCTGCCAACTAGGCACGCATGCTAGACTCTCCCACTCCACGGCCCTCGCCCTCACGTGGAGGCGAGCGGCGAGACCCACGCCGATAACGGTCTCCACTCGTTGGAAGGGGCGGCGGCTCCAAGTCGGAACCGTCGCGCCCCTCACGGTCGCGCAAGTGGCGCCGACCGTGGCTACTCTTCTGCCTGGTCTTGCGCGCAAGTTTGCGACGCAGACGCTGGACAGACTCCGTCTCCGATGGGGTAGAGGACTCCGAGACGGAGTAAGACAACTCGTCTTCCGACACGGAGGGAGAGCGCCGCGAGTGACGGCGACGACGGCGAGGAGGCGAGTATGCCCGGCTCGCACGACGCTTGCCACGCCCAAGTGGGGTTGGCTGGGGCATAATAGCCCCAATGCGAGCCAACTCGGCCGTCATAAACTCCGCCACCGACTCGCAACTCGCGGTCGCCACTGCAGTACGAACGCGCTCCTCAAGTTGAGGAGTCTCGGAACTTTGGAGGGTTGCGGTCGACGCGGCCAACCAGGAAATGGTGCGCACCAACGTGGTGATCATCATCTCTGAGGTTAGAGGCGTGGGCGGTAACACCAACTTGGGGTATACCGTCAGGAGGGTGGCCCCCAAGTTGGGAGACACCGGTGTGGATGACTCCACGGCCACGCTGATCGGGATGTTCCCGTGAGGCTGGAAAGGAACAGGAGGAAGCGGAGGGGCACGCCGAGGTGGCGGTACCCGGGTGTAACTGCGACCCCGACTTGGGGCTCCCGCAGTAGGTTGAGTCATATGGTCATCATATGAGGGCACAGCCATAACTATGGGCTTGTCCGGGGGTGGCGCAGTGTGACGATCCACCCCCGGGGCATACGGGTAGTCCCCGATGCCCAACCCCTCTCGTAGGACCACACGGCCGTCGTGAAGTTCACGAGCGACCCACACGAACTGGCGAAGTGCGCCATCGTCCTTGGGCCCCCGAGTGGGGCGGCGCAACTTGTGCTCAATGCTCTCCCACTCGATAAACTTGTGGAGGCGGAGCATCTCCTCAAGTAGAGTGAGTTGTCCTGACGAGCACCCCTCAGCAACTAGCTGAGGGGTGAGCTGTTCCAAACCCTGGATGAGCCGGAGGGGGAGATGCCAGAGCATCCCCCGCCGCTGAACACATGACACCCAGGTCGACATGACCTCGAGGAGCCACTGGGTGGCCAACATGGCCCACACCAGATGATCAGGGCCAGCCGTCAACATGACGGAGCCGAAGTGGTCAAGCAACCGTGGCAACAATGCCGGGAACCCGTAGGGGACCTCAACTTGAGGCCACCACTCGGGCTTCTTCGGGTAGTATTGCTCCTTACTGGCAGCAGACTGCTGAGGAAACTCAAGTTGAGCCGAGGTCACCAAGTAGGGACCTCGCCGGAAGTCCTTCTCCATCCGCACATCAAAGTGATGAGTGTGCGGATCGGCCTCGTGAAGGTACGGGGGGCGAGTTGCCACCGCGTCCCAAGTGAAGATCGGCAAGTCGCCGGGACCCGGGATAG
The DNA here is from genome assembly GCA_009829735.1 of Pyropia yezoensis. NCBI lineage: Eukaryota > Rhodophyta > Bangiophyceae > Bangiales > Bangiaceae > Pyropia > Pyropia yezoensis. The sequence continues at coordinate 3,346,449 of CM020619.1, forward strand.
TTCCCCCGCGGTCCACCATGGCCTTGGCCCGCTGCACGTCCTCGACCTCCTCGTCGTCCAGGAAGGCAAACTGGTCCGTCCTGAAGCCGGCAGGGAACCCGACCCTACGGGGATACTTCTCCCGTAGGCGGTCCCATACCCGACCCATCGCTGCGCCGAGTCGGCCACAGCGAAGAACAGTCAACCCCTCCTCATACAGAGGCCAAGCGGGGTAAAACCACCGCCCCAAGGCCTCACGCGGGACAACTTGTCCCGCCTCCGGGGGAGATCCTGCCGTCAACCCAAAGCCGGGTGACGCGGGAGTCCCACCCCCCGGAGCGATCGCGGAGCCCCCGCCGGAAGTCCCGGCAGGCGCTGCACCGTAGGAGGTGTCCTCCATACGCTCATCGAGAGAGTCCGTCTCCACTCCCGGAGTCGCCATGGCTCTCCCCAAGTTGGGGAGAGACGTCCTGGCTATCGCGGCACGAGACCCGCCTCGAGTTGAGGGGGACTCGGATCGTGGGTAAACGGGTGGCCTCCCCAGCGTGGGGTGGCCCCGTGTAAGGTGAAGGAGAAGTGGTGGTGGTGGTGAGGTGTGAACCGGGGAGAGCAAGCTGCCAAGTGGGCAAGCTTGAGGAGAGGGGCGGCCAACGTGACCGCCTCCACATCCGCGTTACGTACTCAAGGGGGGACAGCAAGTCGCGTCCCCCCCCAACGCCGAGACGTGCGTTTACGCACCCCCTCACAGGGCCGACCGGGTCGGTCGGAACTGAGGAGAGGGGAGTGTGGCAGTATTGACCCCCAGGTAGGGGGCAACACGTGCCATGCAAGGGGCGGCAGGCCACTAGCCTGGTCCGTTCCTCCCCCTGCATTTGGGTCCATATTCCCTAAGTTCGGGATAGTTAGCTTAGTAGTAAATCCAACTTGGATTTGAGGGTTTTCTGCATTTATCGTCTTGAATTTTCGTGTGGCCCGGTGGGCAGGTGCTGGGGTGGGAGATTCTGAGTGGCGAGATTCTGAGTGGACCCTGGGGGGATAAGGGGAGGGACAGCGGGGCTTGGCCCTGCGTCCCCGTCCCGACCAAGAAACTGTTGGACCACACACCATCTTCTTGTTTGTCCGTGGGGGGATTGCCCCACAACAGGGATAGAGTGTGTGCGACTTGCACTTCTTCCGGTTCCCCCGACACGGGAGGCAGCCCTCGCACACCGCCCCAACTTGGGTACTGTGTGTGCGAGTGGTTTTTGCCACACTCATCCTCGAGCTCATATTGCGGTTTTCCCAGCCCGGGGACATCGTACTGGACACGTTTGCGGGGACGTGTGTGGCGGCGGCAGCGTGTATTCGGGCGGTCCTGGGCCAGCACCGTTTGGTCATCAGCTGCGACTCGGATGCTGTTGTCATTGACGCGAGTCGGGCTCATCTGCGTCGGGAGTTTGTCAACCAGGGGCTGATGGTGGGCTACGAAAGCTCGGGGGTGGTCACATCCGATGTCATTGCGGCCGCACGGACAATCGAAGCCGCGTCGGTCGCTGCCGCTACAGCTACAACAGCAGCAGGGGCGGGGGGGGAGACCGACAGCGAGGGCCGAGGCGGTAGTGGTGCGGCTGTCGGGGAGGAGATTGAGCTGATGATCAACCCACCCTCGTCTGTCATGGGAGATGATGCTGCTGTCTGGGAGCCCCCCCCCGGGCTGCCCTGCCACTCTGCCTGGTCGTTGGAGCTGGTGCGACACTTTGCCGGGCGGTGGGCCATGCAAGAAGACGCTCAACGGGCGGGCCTCGTGGCACAGACACCCGGGCTGCCGCGACCTGGCGCAGATGTGGGTGTCGAGGTGGCCCGCCTGGAGGGCGTTGGCGTGGCGAGCTGGCCGCGCCTGTACCAGTGCGCCCTCGCCGTGGAGGACGCGGAGGTCGCGCTGCACGTGTCGGCCGCACACCTGGGGCTGTACGTTGCCCAAAGCCGCTTGGCGGGTGGGACGGCCGGTCGTGGCGTCTTTGCGTTGCGCCCGTTCAAACGACAGGACGCGATTGCACCTTTTTGGGGGACCATTGTGTACGCTGACCTGACAGAGCAGCGGGTCAAGACGCCGCGGTATGCCGCTTCTGTGCTGGGTGCCCACGGCCCCACGGCGCGGGAGTTTTCGGAGCGCGCGATGGAAATGGTGTTTGACGACTTGGACGTAGATGGCCCGAATGACGCCGTAGAGGCGGACGTCGGGGGGGGTGAGCCGGGTAACCAGAAGCACGCTGACGTTCGCCCTCGCCACCACCGCCGCCGTCGGTACGATGGCGAAGAAGGGGGGGGGGGTGGTCGCACAATGCGAAAGCGACAGAGCCAACAAGGCCATAACCACGGCGGCGGCCCTGCTACTGACCTCGGTACCGGAACATTGGCTGGGTGCAGGGGCGTGCCGACATCTCTCTTTATCGTACCGTCCCCACTGTGTGCGACGGGCTACGTCAATGACGGGCGGGCAACGTCCCCGGTTGATGCCGAAGCGACATTGGCCCAGACGGGCGCCGGGCCCGCGGACAGTGATGGAAGACGAGGCGGCGCCGGCGGCAGACGTGGCGACCGGGGAGACGTCCGGCTGGTGCGGCCAAACGTGGCCATCGTCGCCAATGTCGATGACGCGCAGCCGGTACGGCTGACGCCTGCACACTTTGTCAGGCCCGTCATGATGGTGGTCATCGCGCTGAGGGACATTGCCGTTGGTGAGGAGCTCGTTGCGGATTACGGGGCGGACTATGTCTTTTGTTAGGCCGACTGGGAGCGACGCGGCAGGGCAAGTGAGGCGGGCGTGCTGCTGAGCCACTCGACACCCCACACGTTTGCCCCCCTGAGCGGGTGAAGATTGGGGTGGGGTGTGCCCTTTTTTCGTTGGCACTTTGGCGGGGGGGGGGGGGGGGGGGGGGGGGGGGGGGGGGAGGGGGCCCGTCTTGCAGACACGCAGGTGGGGGAGGGAAACGTGTGAACATCAGCCACGCATACGCACAGAGAAGAGCTCCGAAGAAAAGCCAGGATGAAGAAGAAAACAACAGAGAGACAATACAAAGCCGACGCCAGCCAGCCGGTGGCTGCGGCTCCCTGTCAATGGCGGCCAGGCTCCGGCCCTGCCGGCTGGTCCAAACCCCCACCCCCACCCAATCCGCACCCGCACCCGCCCCCACCGGAGTCATCCGACCCCTGAAGGGAGTCGTCGTCGTCGCCCCGCTGCCGTGCAGTGGCTGCACGCGCGAGTGCATTGCGGAGCTCCTCGTTCCGGCGCGTCTGGTGTGCCAAGTTGTCGGACATCGTTTGCAGATTCCTCGAGGATTCGAGGAGCCTCTCCGACATCCCGGCCAACAGGCTCAGCGCCTCAGTGATGTGAGGAGTGGCGGGGTCGGACTCCCGGGACACGCGCACGGGAACAACCTCCGTGGATGGTCCGCCAGTGAGCACCACGTTAGGCACGTCAGTACGCAACAGTGCGGCCAGATTGTTGGTCGTCTGCAGCAGGTGCTGTACGTGTGCGGCTTGCTCTGCCACCCGGCGGTTGAGGTCCTCCATCACTTCACGGCGCGCGCCCGTAAGTCTGCGACGGAGGAGCTGCCTCTTGGTCACTCTGCCCGCATGGCCATCCCGGTCGGCGGCCCCCCCAGCCCCAGTGTCCGGTTCGAAAAAACCGATGCGCGTCAGCACGTCTTTGTTGCTGGCAAGGGGTGACTCGTCGGGTGCGGGGCCCGCCCCACCTGCCCCCTCCTCCTCGTCGTCGTCAATGGCGGTATAGCGCGGGGGCGGCTGCGCCGCCGCCGCACCCATTCCCCCGCCCGGTGCGGCCGCCGAGGAGTAGATGGCACGCTCACCTGCCGCGCCGCCCTCGCCGGCCCACTCGGATGACGCCCCTTTCCCGCGCGTCGTAGACACGCGCCGCAGGAAATTTAGCACGGCGTCCTTGACGGCCGTCGACAGGTCGAGCCGTCCCGGGTTCTTCAGTTCGACTTTGCTTCTGGTCCTTGCCGGTCCTGCCCCACTGCCGCCGTCTGTCTCGCTATGGAACTCGAGTGCCAGGCGCCGAAAAGACGCCACAGCTTCATCGGCAACGTCAAAGACAGTGCGGAGTACATCTGGGTGCACATCACGCGCGACGCCCACTCGGGCCTTGGCGGCCGAGACACGGCGCGCAGGGTGCCGAGGCATGACTGAGCAGCAGAGGTTGGGGGAAGGACGAGGGGGAGGGGGGGGGGGGGGGGGGGGGGAGGGGGGGGGCGGGAGGAGGGGGGGGTGGCGGGGGGAGGGGGCCTTGTGCAGGAAAAAAAAGTGCCTTCAGTGGAAGTACTCCACTGTGCGGCGTCATGCACACCAAGACCCTCCGCACCGACAAGCCGCGAGCTCAGCAGGCAGCCACCCACCAGGCCGATGAAAACATGGGAAGCGGCCGCCCACCGACCCCACCAAGAGCCCCGCCTCGGCGACTAGACGCCACGCCCGCGACGGCGGCGGCCACGACCCTTGCCTGTTCGTCCCCTGCCTCCCCCTCAATTGTTGTGCTGTGCGCCCACTTGGGCCTGCTCAGGCCCGTTCTGTCAACGTCCTTAATACACGCTTCTCGCGGAACGTCCCTCGTGAGCAACGCACCAACATTGTACGGGCTCTGACACTGGCCGTCAGGGCATACCCGCAAGACCGAGAGTCTTGACGTCTCAGGACCGTCACAGGAAATGCGATTTATCGATTGGAGGAGGGGTTACAAAAACTCCACGCTTTTTCAGATGTCCGCGGACACGGAGTTTTCTGTACGATTTAGCCTTCTGTCGATCTTACGAACGGTTCCCCAATGTGGGCCCACAGCTCACACCCTTGCCCCGAACCCCCCCCCCCCCCCTCTATCTAAAGGAACAGCCCCCTCCTAATGAACCGCCACCTCCTAATGAACCGCCCCCCCCCTTATGAACCGCTCCTCACTCTGTTCATAATGAGGGACCTTTTTCGGGACGTAGATCTTGGGGGCGTCGATCGCTAAGGGTTGTGCTGAAAAGTCTTCTGGCTTTTCCGCAAACTGCCGGTGTGTAATACGCAGGACAAAATTCGTCGTTTCCCGCGGCGCACGTCTCACGGACGTGCGCGCGCGAGTGCACGCGCGCATGCATGCGCGCAGCGCCCGCCCACGCACTCGCACATGCGTGCGCGCGGACCGTGCGCGTGCATCCTCGGGCGTGCACGCGCGCATGCGTACACGCGCGGCCCCGTCCCCCCACCGCCCTCCCTCTCCCGGTTGTGCCGCGCCCTCTCCCCCTCACCCTCTTGACGGTGTGCCGCGCCCCCTCCCTTCCCCCACCCTCCCTATCCCGGTTGTGCCGCGCCCTCTCCCCCATTCCCAACCACCCTCTCCACGGTGTGCCGCGCCCCCTCCCTTCCCTCACTCCTCCCCCCACCCCCCCCGCTGCTGGCGGCCGCCAAGGCGGCGGTTTGTCTGGCGGCTGTGGCGGCCGGACCGGTGCGTTTGTTGTGGGGGGGGGGGGCGAGAGGACGGGGGAGAGTGTGGGAGGGGTGGGGTGGAGCATCGGCGGCCGGCCGGGGGGGAGCACGGGCGCAGCGGCTCTGTTGGGGGAGGGGGGCAGGTCGCGCCAGCACCGGCGGCGCGGTTTCTTTAAACCGCGCCGCCGCCGCTGCTGGTGTGCCGCCCCCAAGCCGCGCCCCCACCCCACGGCCGCTGATTCTCTGCCGTGCCTTTTTCGCCTCTTCCCCCCCACCCCCCTCCCCCCACCGCCTCCCCCTACGCAGGTGGTGGCGGCCAAGGCGGCGGGTTGTGTGGTGTTGCTGTGTCGGGCGGCCCAGCCTGCAGGTGTTGGAGCGGCAGCGAGGCCGGTGGGTCCGCTGGTGGGGATGGCGGTCACGCCACCGGTGGCTGACCCGGCTGCTGCGTCGGCGGTGGCGGTGTCGGCAGTCGAGTCAGTCGCGACGGCGGGTACGGTGCCCGCCGCCTCAGCTGCGCTGGCGGACGAAGGGCCGGCGGGCGACGTGCCGGTCGCCGAGCCGGCCGTGCCGGCGCTCGTCGCGTCGGCGTCGGCCGCGGCTGACGTGGTGGCCGAGCCGGCTGGTGTGGCGCCTGCGGAGCCGACGGTCTCGGCACCAGTGGCGCCACCGACCGAGTCGACAGCGGCGTCGGCAGAGTCGTTGGAGGCGGCGTCGGCGGGCAAGTGCACGGCAGCCTCGGTTGGTGTGGCGGCGACCGTCGAGTCGTCCGTGTCGGCGGGCATGTGGACGGCGGCGTCGGGGGGTGTGGCGCCGCCGGAGCCGCCGGCCGTGTCGGCGGCTGGGATGCTGGTCGCCGAGTCGGTGGATGTGGCTGCAGTGCCGGCCGATTCAGCGGCTGACCGAGCGGCCGTGCCGGCCGTGTCGGCGGCTGACCCAGAGTGCGAGCAGGTCGTGTCGGCGGGCGCGGTGTTGCGGACGTTGGCCGCGTCGCCACCTGGCATGTCGGCTGATCCGTAGGGCGCACCGCCGACTGGCCCGGCGGTCGTGCCGGTGGCTGTCGTACCTCCCGCGTCGGTGGGTGTGGTGCATGAGGCGTCACCGACTGACCCGGTGGCCGTGGCGCTGGGAACCCCGGTGGTTGAGTCGGCGGTGCAAATGTCGGGCGTGGCCCAGCTGATGGGGTCACCAGTGCGGGCGACCGATCCGTCGGAGCGGCTGAAGGAGATGGACTGTGACGTCGACGAGATTGTGCCGGTGCGACCGGGCGGGTGTGCGTCTGTAGTGGCAGACGAGCCGGCGGAGACAATGCTGGACGTCACGCATCCGGTGGTGAGGTCCGTGGTGACGGGAACGACGCCGTTGGTACCGACCCGGCGGGGGGTGCCATGGCCACTCGGGGTGACACGACGAGTGCCCTCGGACTGGTGCGTGCTTTTGACGCCCTCTTTGCTCGCATGGGCTTGCAGGCGACGTCCCAGGCCGACGCCTTGTGTGTCATCCAGACCACGTCGACCCTTCTTCGTTGCGACCCGGGTGTACGGGTTGCCAAAGCCGCTGTTGCACACCTGTCCCGTCTGTACCAGCCGCACGCGAGTGACCCAGTCGTGGTACGTGAAATGGCAACCACTGTGAGGCACGCACTTCGCGGCACGGGCTTGGCCAGCCTGCCGCGCGCCAACCTCGAGGCACTTGTGGACATGTTTTTCATCCCCATTATGGTTCCGACCGTGTGGCGGGCAAGATAGGCAATCGACGACCTGTCTCTGCGGGCGGCGGCGGCGGCGGCAGCGCCCACCCGGATGATGATCACCGGCCGGTCGGGGCAAAAGCGGCTGCGTCTCGCCGCGCCCGGTGGTCCTGGTGGCCCCGCGGGTCCGGCTGCAGTGCCGTCTCCCCGTTTTCTGGCCCTAACCCCCCCCCGCGAGGCCGGTCGTCGTCCTGGGGCGGACGCGCCGCCGGCGACGCTTCCCGCGCAAGGTGCGCGTGCAGCAGACGCTGGCAGTGGGGGTGGTCCGAAGCTCGCCCACTTCAGCCGCGAGATGGTCGCTGCCGTCGGCGCCGCCTGCTCGAAACTGTTGCACGATCACGGGTCGCTGGCCGATTCTCCCTCCTGGCCGCACCAAGTGACGTTTTTTCGCACCGCCTGGTCCATGGGTGTCTGGCCCCCCGAGGCCCAGAGGTTCCTACTGAGCGCGTGTAGCGCAGACACTGCCATCGTCCACCGGGCGGTGCAGGCGGGCAAGGGAGGTGCTGAGGTGCTGCAGCCGCAGCCGTTGAATCTACACACCCGCCTGTGGTCGCATTTGTTCGAGTCTGGCCGCAACCCTTCCGCCCTGGGGCGGGGTCATGGCGACGGCATGCTTGTCCCGGAAGGCGCAGGCAGCCCCGACGACGTGGCCCTGCTGATGTCCATGCCCGGGTCGTTGGCGATGTTGCCGACAGACTTCTTCGTCGCCTTTAAAGAGGTCGACGCATGGAAAACCGTCCTATGGGACATGACGGCGTTGCTGTTTTCGTCCGTCCTTGGCTCTCTTGGTGCTGCTACTGCTGTCGCGCCGGCTGCGGCCCTGTTTTCACGTGTTGCGAGTGTGACAGCTTCAAACACTGGCGTCGGGTGGCTGGTAGCCCCCAGTTCACACTTCCGACGGACCGCCCGGCAGGTCATCCGCTGCCTGTCCGAGGTGGGTGAGCGGGGGGGCGGTGGGTCCGATTCGTGGTCCATCACGGACCTGTTCGATGGGTGTGCACCCGTCCCGTCCGATAAGGGGGGGCGCGCTGTGTCCGCCCGCGAGACCACCAGCGCTCCCGCCCCGGGTCTGTCGTCGAGTGGCCCCCCCCCACGGCCTTTTGACGCCCTGCGCGTCGTCGAAAACGCCCTGCACTTGCTAGACGTCTCTGTGCGCGCTCGCGGGGAAGATCGTGATGATCGTGCCTGGAAAGGTGTTCCCCTGCAGCAGTTTGCCGTATGTACGGCGTTTGTGCGGAGCAGCCGGCAAGTGTTGGCGAACGTGGGCGCGGGGCGCCCGCCTGCGGACTCACCCGGCGAGTCGGTTAAGCTGTGGGCGAGCAGAGCGCTCGCCAGTGTCTTGCACCTGCTCATGCGGCTGGACATCCACCGAGACGTGGGAGGCACACAGGGTGTCGACCGAAAGGTCTTGGTCTCGTGCCTCGTCCTACTCTCCGACCACAAGCAGTTCAGCACACGCTTCGATATCATGGACGTGGCAAACTTGGCCCCCGTTGTCAACGAGTGGATGGAAACACTCCCGTGGCTTTGGGAGGTTCTTATCGTGCACGTCGAGGCGGACCGGTCACTATACGACTGGTTGTACTTCGCGGCCGTCCATAACCTGGTGCGAACCCCTCTTGCGGCTGGCGTGTGGGCATCTCGGCGCGTGTTGGCCCAGTCAACGTTAGATTGATTGGCGTCACCGTTGGGCCTGCGGCCCTGGGTCGGAAAAATCGGTGGTACGACCTATTCGGAGGCCCTCCACGCGCTGAGGGGTGCGCTCTGTCCGCCGGCCAGGCCTGGCAAGCGGGCCAGCCCACTGGTCGTACGACTACGTTGTGGTATAAAACTCGATCCTCTCAGACACGTGTCTATATCCCTCGGGGGAAAGGGACAGGTAACATAGAAAGGGGAACTACGAGAATGGTATGCCTGTTGCCTCACGTGCCTGCTCGCAGAGCAAACAGATACGCACGGTAGTGCACACGGGGAAGAGGAAAGCAAACGCGCAGTTGTCTTTTTCCTGAGGGCGCGGGCCAAGGGCGCCTCGCTGTCCCTCTTAACGTGCATCTGGGGGAGCCTCGGCACGTTGGCCAGGTAGCCCCCCCATAACCCCGAGTGGCCCCGACCCGAGTCTAACCTCGTCAGGTCGGGGGCCACTATCACTACTAATTCTATTCCCACTCACTAATCTCACACTCAAATTCTCTCAAATCAAGTCCCTCACAAGTATGCAAAAACCCATCAGCAATCCCTCGCTCACGTGTGGATAGCGTAGTCCACCGCATCCCAGTGCCGGGCACGGGCCACGGCCGCCAACCATCACCACACGGCGGGCGTGTTCTGGCACCTGGTGCCCTCTGGTTGTAGTCCCGGGTCGGCGCCAAGTCGGGGCCAGGGATGCTACATAGCTCCCTCCCTAGTCCGGCACGTCCTCGGGCCGAACCAGGTGCCACCGTGCACAGCCTCGAGCACGTCCACACCGGTGCCGAGGTCGAGCGTCTTCAACCTGGTCACGATCACCTGCTCCGGTTCCCTGCCCCCCTTCTCTCCTTCACCTTGGCCCTCGCGTTCCCCCGGAGTATGGACGTCATGTCCAGTTCCGAGATCCAAGCTGGGCCCGTGGTTCCGGCGGCGAGTGTTGCGGAGGAGAACACGGGTAGTCGCGCCCCTCTCCTGCCTCCGGTTCCTCGGGTGTCGATGTCGGCGCCGGTCGCCACGGCGGGGACGGATCGGGTTCCCCCGGCTTCTGTGATGCACCCGGTCGAGACCCCCCCGGTGGGTCTCCCGGAGATGCTTCTTGGGCAGGACCCTCTGGCGGGCCGGCGCTACTCCACGGTGGTCGGCAACGCCGGCGCGGCCCAGTGCCAGCAGGATTGCTTGGACCTCTGGCGCAAGGAACTCCAGCGCGGGGTCTTGACAGAGATGGATAAGGCTCGTCTTCACACGGCGGACCAGATGCGCCTGGCACAAGACCGCTCCAAGAGCTTCTCGGGTTCCTCTTGGGTTGCTCGTCTGGAGGATCTCCCCTTCGCGCTGGTGCTGGATCTGCCCTTGACCGAGCGTCGCGTGTCCGCGTCCGTTCTCCGGTGGCCGGAGGAGGAAGGGTACGTCCACCGGGCGCTCAAGGTCTGGGACGAGGCGCTCAAGGGGTCGGGGAGCCTGAACTGCGACCCCCGTCCGAGCATGGTCGCTCTGGAGCCGCCTTTCCTGACCCGGAAGTACTCCAAGTTGTCACCGGCACGGGAGCAAGGCGAGCGACGCGGCCGTCAGCGTGACTTCCTCGTGAGCTGCAACCATCAGGAGTTCTGGAAGCTGGATAAGGCTAACCGGGCGGCGTACTACCCCAAGGTCATCCCGCAGCAGCAGGAAGTCGAGATCCCGGTCGGGTTTGCTCCTTCCAGCATCCCCTTCACCTGGTACTTCTTGGACGCGATGACTCAGGCGTCGATCAAGGGCTTCTTCCACTCGATCCCGTACATGATGTACACGTCCGAGATGACAGTCTTGGCGGCCAACCACTGGCTTCACGAGGTCTTGGTGTTCAACCGGCTTTGGTTTCTCCCTGACCTCCTGATGGTCTGGATTGTCGACAAGTTGACCGTCGACTTCCTGTGCAGCCAGGACGAAGAGTACAAGGGGCTCTTCCAGGCGATGATTGACTTCCGGCGTCTGGTGCCGGTGCATGACCGGAACTTCTTGAACGCGATTGCCGACCAGAACCGCCCGCGTCGGGATGGCTTCGGTTGGGCGCAGGTGGTCTACCAGTCTTCTCCGGCCAAGGTGCAGCTGGCGATGCCGCTTCCGGCGTGGCCGCAGCTAGGTAGCTTTCCTGCCCCGGCCGCCCTTGATCTTCTGCCAGTTGGGCCGCCGGTGCAGGAGTCGGGATGGGCCGCGGCGGTCGGTCAGGCGTCTGCGGCGGCTCCGCTTCCTCCTGTTGCACCTGTCGCCCCGGTGGCCTCGCCTGAACCGTCGCCGGCGCGTTCACGCCCTGTTCCGGCTGTGCCGGTACTTCAAGCTCCTCCGGCACCGCGCCTGTCTGCGGCGAGTCTGGGGGTGACCGTGCGGTCGCCTACCACTCCGGCCGCTCCGCCTCGGACGCCTTCTTCCAACGCCGGCGGTGCTGTGCCTCCGCTGGAGTTGGGTACTCCGGTTTCGGGGGCCGTTGTGGACCGTCCGGTGGTGTCATCCTCGGGGCGGTTCGAGATTCCGGCGCCGACTCTGCGCCTTACCCGCTTCCGGGTGCCTGACTGGTACCTGATCCAAGGTGGTCCGACATGCGACCAGTACGACGTCGGTATGATTGAAGACCAGCTGGGTCGTCTTCCGGTGCAGGTTGAAGGCGTTGGGTCCTCCCTGGTGCTGGGTACTTACGCCAGCGTCTTGAACAACGTGGTCGACCGGGTGTTTGCTTGCGCGGACAGCGGCCAGATGTCGAACAGCCCGGTGGTTGGCGAACTTCTGGCGACCTTGACGCGGCATGGCTTGGCCCAGCAGTGGTCAGAGACCTTCACTGGCTTCCAGGGGCGCCGACGGGCATATCTGGATGAGCGGGAGCCCCCGGCAACTACCGGTACTACTCCGATGGCGTCATACCGGGATGCACCGCGTCCACCGCACTACGTCATCCCGTTTTCCTCCGGTTCCCGTCGTGCCGCGGAGGCAGCGCTGGAGGACACTCCCGCGGCTCAGCGTCCGCGCCGGGAGTAGTAGTTGGAGGCAAGGAGGGTGAGGGTCTTGGGAGAAGCGAGGAGGGAAGAGGCGGAGAGAAGGGTTGCCCGAGCGGGTGCTTGCTTTCCTTGATTGTTCCATGCTTGTATTGCGTGTTCTCCTTGATATACCCGTTCCCTTCTTCTCAATCTTCTTGTTCCGCATCCGTTGCGGATGAACTCGGCTCGTCCCGAGGGTCTTGGTTGGCCCCATCCTCTTGGTCCTCCTCCGAGTCCGACTCCAGAATCTTGCCGGCTCTGGCCACCGGAGTGCCCTCTATCCCGTTCCGTCGCGTGTAGGCACAGACATCCGCGATGGGTAGCCGGTTTGAGGGTTCCCAGGTATCATCTGCCGGGTTAAAACCGAACCAGCGTACTCGCAGGTACAGGCGTCCGTCTCTCCAGGCATGGTCCACAAACTTGACGTAGACATATTCCCGACCTTCTTCTTGGGATAGCCAGGGTACTGCGGCCCGCTTGCGCCGGGTCACGTCCCGTTGGCTTGGCGGTGGAGCTCGGGTGACATGGTCGCTGCTCACGCGGTACGGGGAGCCATCCACGTCTAGGAGAAAGGTCCAACCGTCCGTATTCAGGATCTCATAAGGTCCATCCGTCTTCGAGTCCAGCTTCCCCCGGGTCTTGCTATGGTTGTCCACAAAAACCCAGTCGCCACCACCCAGTTCCTTGTTCTTTTCCCAAACGCCCTTTTCATAGCCCCGCTTGTATCGCTCCTGGGTCTTCGAGATTGATTCCTTGACTCTTGGGAGCAGGAGCTTCAGTTGTTCCAGGAACTCATCCTTTGCCTTGGGACCTGACTTCAGTGCAGGCTGGAGACCGTCTGGTATTCTTTCCAGGGAGAAGTTGGTCAGCCGCCTTGGGGTGACAAAGTCGAGTGGAGCGACTCCCGTTGTCCGGTGAACTCGGGAGTTGTAGGCTAGAGTGAGGAAAGCCAGGAGCTCGTCCCAGTCTTCTTGGTGCTCCTCCACGTAGTGCCGTAGCATGTCTACTAGGGTCCGGTTGAATCGTTCCACCTGGCCGTTCGTTTGAGGGTGGTACGTCGTAGTGAACAAGTTCTTGATGCCCATCAGGTCACAGACTCCTTGGAAGAACAGGGATGCAAACTGGGGACCGTTGTCGGTTAAGACGGAGTCTGGAGGGCCGTAGGCAGCTATCCAGTACTCGCAGAAGGCTGACGTGACATCCAGAGCCGTGATGGTCCTCAGCGGGATTGCTCGAGTGAACTTGGAGAACCGGTCACAAATGATGAGCAGGTATATGTTGCCACTGGATGTTTCAGGTCGGGGCCCCAGGATGTCCATGCTTAAGCTTGCAAAGGGCTCCGCCGCAGGGAATAGGCGTAGCTCAGAAGTCTTCTTCCTCTGGGACAACCGGTTCCTTGCACACGAAACACAAGCCTCCAGGTACTTATGGACGTCACTGGCCATGATTCTCCAGTAATAGTGTCGTCTCATGGAAGCATACATCCGATTGATACCAGGATGTCCGGCCTGGGGAGACGAGTGCTCCAGGCGTAGGATGTCAGCTCGTAGGCCCCGGGGTACGTAGACTTGAGTGGCCCCATCGAAGGGTGACACCCGTACTAGGAGTCCGTCCGTAGACTCGGAAAAACGACTGTTCCGGTTCAGGTCCATTTGGTGGCGAAGCTCCAAGCATTGAGGATCCGTCAGTTGTGCCTCCAGCATCCGGTGAATGGTCACCGGTTGATGAGCTTCAGGTGTCTCATACAGGGGAGCGTGCCAGCCACGTCCGACATTCGGGAGGATGAAGCAAGGTATTTCCTCCGGGATAGGACCGGTATCGGCTGCAGGAGTCTCCAGCCGGGACATGGTGTCGGCGCAGTGGTGCTCCCTCCCTGCTCTGGTGCACACCTTGTACTTGAACTCCGAAAGGCGTAGGCGCCACCGGGCGACCCTTCCTTGACTGCTGTCCATACATAGCAGCCACCTTAGGCTGGCGTGGTCCGTCCGGATGAGGAACTCTTGTCCTTCAAGATATGGCCGTAACAGGAAGCAAGCCCAGACGACTGCCAAGCACTCGCGCTCCGTCGTGGAATAGTTCATCTCGGCCGGAGTCAAGACGCGACTGTAGTAGCCTATCGGGAGGAAGTGCCCATCAGGTTGCTGCTGGAGTAGTGAGCACCCCACCTGGACGCCACAGGCATCAGTCTCCAGAACAAACTGGCCCTCCCGCTTGGGTAACGCCAGTACTGGAGTGGTGGTCAGGCGCTTCTTGAGCTCTTCGAAGGCCGCGGTCTGCTTCTCGTCGAACACCGGGAGTTGTGCGGGAAGCTTCTAGCTGGTAAGCTTGGTCAATGGTCGGGCAATCAGAGCATAGTCCCGTACGAACCGGCGATAGACGTTGCACATACCCAGAAAGCTTTTGAGTTCCGTCTGGGTTTTGGGTTGCCGTGCATGCCGGAGGGCCTTGATGTTCTTCTCATTGACTCGGAGCTCCCCCGGACTCAGCACGTGCCCCAGATACTCCACCTCAGTCTCAAACAGGTGGCACTTCTCGGCCTTGAGGGTAACTCCAGCCTTGGACAGGAGGGCCAGGACCTCCCGAAGGTGCTCCAGGAGGTCCGCTGGGGTCTTGGAGAAAACGATAATGTCATCCAGGTAGACCAAACATGTTCTCCACCTTAGCCCGGACAGGATGATGTCGATGGCTCTTTGGAAGGTCGCCGGAGCATTGGTGAGACCAAAAGGAAGACGCTTGCACCGGAATAGTCCCAGGTGGCACGTGAAGGTGGTCTTGTCCGTGTCCTCGTCAGCCAGAGGGATCTGCCAGTAACCGGCATTACAATCCAGCGTCGAGAAGAGGGTGGCATCACCAAGAAAGTCGAGGCAATCATCCATCCGGGGTATCGGGTATACGTCCTTGACTGTCATCTCGTTCAGGCGCCGGTAGTCAACGCAGAAACGGAAGTGACCGCCGGTTTTCGAGACGACTACCACCGGGAAAGCCCACTCGCCATCAGACGGCTCGATAACATCCATCTTGAGCATCTTTTTAACCTGCTTCTCAATCACATCCCGGCGATGAGGTCCGGCCCGATATGGTTGCATGTGCACTGGCTTAGCTTCCGGCTTGAGTTGAATCCGGTGTAGAGTGGCGTCCATCTTGCCCAGCTCTCCCGACCACAGGTGCCGATATTCCTGGAGAAGCTTCTCCAGTGCCTCCTTCAAGTCGGGAGGGACATTTTCTTGCTTGACCTTCGGCATCCCGGGTGGTGCTTGTTCGGGTTTCGGAGTAGCGCTGCCAGCCTGCTCTTGTTTCGGAGGTACGTCTAAGGCCGTCAAGTTGGATGCCAGTTCTTGTTGCAGGTTCAGCAGGTCTTCCTTGCTCATAGCACGGGCGGATCCCCGGTAAGGCTCTGCTGTACCAACTCGGGTGCCCTTGGCGAGGGTTATTGGCTTCAGGCTCACGTTGACGATGAGCACCGGGAACGGGGTGTGCCTTTCTACCTTCTTGTGATGTCCGTGGGCCAAGTATAACCGGTGTTTCGCCAGAAATTCCTTACGTCCGTAGATCAGGCATTGACCTGCAATCCGGGTCGTTACTTGAACCTTGGTCTCCGAGCGAGGAGGTAGGAGCACCAGTTTGAAGAGAGTCAAGGTAGAGGGTGGGATGCGTTCCCTCTTGCTCTTGGCTACACGAACCTTGGCGTCCAGATGCTCCAATACCGGTGACACAAACCCATGGTTGAACTGGACCTTCCCTTCTCCGGGTAGGATGCTCTTGACATGCTGCTTCTGGAAGTCCCAGCCTAGGATGAGGGGGACTGATAGGGTCTTGACTACTAGAAAGGGAAAAAGCATTGGTTCATTGTTGACATAGATGGCGACAGGAAGACGGCCAAGCGGTCGTAGGGTTTGACCCGAAGCGTCGACGATATGGGTCCGGGTAGGCGCTCTCCAGGCATGTCGACGCCAGCCCGGAGGTAACAGGTTCTCAGTGATGACGCTTGGTCCGGCTCCCGTGTCAACCACCGGCGTAACAGCTTGGGGGAGGCTATCCCCCACACGCATACGAGCATTAATCTTGAGGTTTTCTTTACGCAGGACGAGCAATGTCCCCTTGAACAAACAGGGTGTCCAGGCGGCTACCGGTTGAGCGGGTAACTGCCGTCCTTTCTCCCGGTACGCAAGGGGAGAACGGGTAGAAGTGCCCTGCCGTTGGAGATTCGGGAAGACGCTTGGGGAGAGCGCCTGCCCTACTCGTTTCCCGGGTCCGAGGAGTCCTTAGAGGTTTCGGTCTCCAAGTCAAAGTCCGTAGGAGCTTCCCTTGCCAGAGCCTCCGTGATGCTCTGTAAGGTTGCCACTCGGATTGCGTGTACCTGTGCCTGGTCCATCTTGGAGGGTGCTCGCCGGTCAGCCCAGTTGACCGCCTTTGCAAACACCAGTCCTTGACGCTTGAGCTTCTCCTGGGGGTCCTTGGGAATGGTCGGGCACTGGTAGGACATGTGATCCTCCTTCTGGCACATCCAACAAGACCGGAACCGCTGGTTCTTGACTTGCTTGGGGGCGACCAGGGATGGTTTCTCCTTAGAAACGAAGCCGCCCCACTTGTCCCCTGACCCCATGGGTGAGGCCTCGCCAACTGCGAGTACCGGTACAGGGCTATCACCTCCCTTATACTTGTCGGGTCCCGGTCGAACTCGCGACAACGGCTTGGGAGTTGATACCATGAGAGCTTGGAGGGCCCTGGCTTGCCGGTACTTGCCCTGGGTGTAGGCCATCAACTGCTGGAAGGTATGTTCTTGATGTTCCTGGTTGTAGTTCTCCGCATCCACTTGAAGATATTCAGGAAGCCCTTCCGAGAAGATCATCTTGAGCCTGTCCTCAGGGTAAACGTTGCCACAAGCATCGCTCATCTCCCGGACACGACGGGCGAGCGCCTCTGGAGTCTCTTGTCTTTCCATGGTTGCCCGGTTCAGCCTGCCGACTGCTTTACGCAGAGAGTCCGCGTCAGCGTAGTTGGACAGGAGCCAGCTGACCGCCTCCGGATAACTCGCGACGGTACGTCCGACAATGTGTCCGGCAGAGTCTGGTAGAACCTGTGCAAACCGCTGTTCCGCTTCTCCGGTCATGAAGTTAACCAGGAGGTAGAGAGCCTTGCCCTCGGACACATCGTTGTCATTGCATGCCTTGACAAACCGGCGCAGGAAGGCACAGATAAGCGCCGGTCTCTTCCCGGAAAACTTAGGATGTCCCCCGAAGCTCGGCTGCATTTGCCGGTTCAGGGACGCCATCTTCTTGGACATCTTCCGGGTGTAACCTTGGTCTTGGTTCTCCAGCCGGTAGTTACCCCAATACGTGACCTTGCTCAGGGTGGCATCTCCCACTTGGTGGGCAGGGAAGTCAAACTCGACTAGCCTGCGCCGGGTGGGACCGGGAGATGCATCCCAATCATATCCCTCCTCAGAGCTGGAGGAACTGGTCTCGCTGGTGCTAGAGCGACGGCGATGACGCCGACGCCTTCGGCTGCTCCGGTTACCGGTCTTGGAGCTCCCCGCCCCATAGGATGCAAGGGGAGGAAAAGCTTGGCCGGTCCCGGGAGTCGAGGTCTCAGGGAGACCCGTAGAACCAGTCACAACGGTGCCTCTGGCATCGCTAGTGCCCACAGGAAGAGGTGTATACACCCAACTGCCATGTGTGGGTCCAGGAGTAAACACACCAGGGGCTATCCCTGGAGGTTGAGGAGTAGAACCGACAGGAGGGAGACGTCTGCTGCGAGCGGACTCAAACGCCGTTGACCCCGGGGTGGCTCCCACAGGAGGAACAGCCGGAGGAACGGGAGCAGGTGGTGCTTGGCCGCCTGTGGACTCTAGTCCGCTACCGGATGTCACACCCAGGTCTGCTTCACCCGTAGGGAGAACGCCGGTTTGGGCACCGTCCCCCGCGGTGACCAGGGATGCGTCAAGGGACGCGGGGTCTACCCCTTCGGGCACCGTCGTGCCAGGGAGGGTAGCCATGTTGGTCTCTTGACAGCCACAGTCCAGTTGCCTGCGTGTCCAAAGATCGCCAGACCACAAGAGAGGGGTTTGAGAGCCAGGAATGGGATTCCCGTGAACGGGTGCAAATAATTCCCAAACCACCGAAAAAGACAGAACAGGAACAACCCAACCGCTGCTCCCAAATGTCTCTTCTCAAACACTCCAATCATCCCCTGCTGCTCCACCAAATATGTGGTATAAAACTCGATCCTCTCAGACACGTGTCTATATCCCTCGGGGGAAAGGGACAGGTAACGTAGAAAGGGGAACTACGAGAATGGTATGCCTGTTGCCTCACGTGCCTGCTCGCAGAGCAAACAGATACGCACGGTAGTGCACACGGGGAAGAGGAAAGCAAACGCGCAGCTGTCTTTTTCCTGAGGGCGCGGGCCAAGGGCGCCTCGCTGTCCCTCTTAACGTGCATCTGGGGGAGCCTCGGCACGTTGGCCAGGTAGCCCCCCCATAACCCCGAGTGGCCCCGACCCGAGTCTAACCTCGTCAGGTCGGGGGCCACTATCACTACTAATTCTATTCCCACTCACTAATCTCACACTCAAATTCTCTCAAGTCAAGTCCCTCACAAGTATGCAAAAACCCATCAGCAATCCCTCGCTCACGTGTGGATAGCGTAGTCCACCGCATCCCAGTGCCGGGCACGGGCCACGGCCGCCAACCATCACCACACGGCGGGCGTGTTCTGGCACCTGGTGCCCTCTGGTTGTAGTCCCGGGTCGGCGCCAAGTCGGGGCCAGGGATGCTACATACGTCAGCGCATCGACGAAATACTGAGCGGGTATGCTGTGCCAGACGACGCAGAGGCGGGTGTGGGTGCAGCAACAGCTGCCGCCGGTGCTGGTGCGGTTGCGGCGGCTGCCACGGGGGCGGGTGCAGCAGCTGCCGCTGGGGCGGGTGCCGGCTCAGGTGCCGAGGACGATGGACAGCTACCCGCAACGCCCGGAGTGGACAGGGCGAGCCCACCTGGTGACCCAGACGCCTTTTCCATTGGCGACGACGCGGGGGGCGAAGTCGAGTTTGTGTGCTACCTACCCGCAGTGGCGGTCCCAGAAAATGTGTTGGCTGGGCAGGCAGTTTCCCCTGTCTACAATGCGGAACCCAGTGACGTCATTGTGTTCATAGACGACGACGATGACTGGAATGACGCAGAGAATGATGATGTGACTGTCGTCAGTGTGGCCCGGGTGGTCCGGGCCGGCCAACTGGTCGGGCCGCGGCGGACGTCCTCCGCCACTGGGCCGGCCCCCCGTGTGGCAGTGGCTCGGAGTGCTGCCACCTCCGTCGCGACGGTAGCTGCCACCTCCTCCGCGACTGTAGCCGTCCCAGGCGGGCCCTCTACGCCGGAGGTTACTGTTACCGCTGCTGCCCCCGATGCTCCATCGGCGGCGGGTATAGCCACAGGCGCGGTGGATGCTGTGGCTGTGGGTGCTCCTGGTGTTGCTGGGGCTCCTGCGGGCACGGCGGCCGTGGCCGACGCGGGTGTTGGCGGAGGCGCACCTGCTGAACCTGGTACTGCTGCAGCAACCGACACGGCGGGGGTGGCTGCCGTGGGCACGGCAGTGGCTCGGGGTGGGGAGCCCTCTCCCGCTTCGCCTGCAGTTGCAGACGCGGGTGCGGCTGTTGTTGGAGGTGGGACTGCCGGCGTAGGAGGCCCTGGTATCGGTTCCCCGGCTGGTGGGGGGGACGCATCTCCCACTGCTGCACCTCTGCCCGCGGCGGCAGCGGCAGCGGCGGGGGGTGGTGCCAGCGAGGCCAGTCCTCCCACACTGTGTGGCGCGGATGGTGATCGGGCGGCGCTCGGTCAGTTGACGCTCTGTACGTCCGAGTCGGGGTGGAAGGGTGTCCCAACCCACCTGCGCCCGTCCCCGTTGTACGCAAGAGGACCTGGGGGCCACTGGCAGGCCATCGTTGTGGCCACCTTGTGCCACCTCGCCGCCCACGGTAAAGAGGCGGTGGCGCAGTCTATCGAAGGCAGCAGCAACAAGGGCCATGGCGGCGGCGGCGGACGTAGTGGGCACGTGACCACATCGTCATTGTGCTCCCGCTTTGGCGTGGCTCGCATCGACGCGCCCATCGCCCTGTCGTCGCCGCAGGTGGAGGGCTCCATACTGGACGACCCGCGGGCGTGTCGCATGTGCTACGTGCTCGTGCGTATGCCCGCCCCCCGGGGTCGTCCCCCCGGTGGGGGCGGCCGCCCTACCTGGGGATCCGCTGGGCGCCACCACCGCCGCCACAAGGACCGCGGGGGAGAGTGTCAAGTGGATCCCACAGACGCCACCCCGAGTGATTTGTGTGCCTTTTGGGTACCGGAACCCGTCGGCTCTGTGAGCAGCACCCCCGTGGACGCGGTGTTTATTGGCCGCAGCGGGGACAAGGAGGGGCAGCCCGGCGGGGGGGTTGGTGGCCCACCGCCCGCGAAGGCAGGCCAGTGATGGGTGGACAAGACGCCTGGCCCGGGGCTGCACGAGCAGGATAATGACGCCGGCACGGCGCGCCACGGTGGCGCATCCGGTCCCCCCCGGCGGTGGTGGTTTGCGGTGCGTCGTTCAGACGTGCAGCGGATGCTCCATCGCCGGACGGCGAATGTGGTCGTCACCCTGTCTCATAGTGTCCTGTCGGACAGCCGCGAGTTTGGCGGCCTCGGCCACTGGGACCTTCTTCCGCCAGTCATGCAGAGGGCGCTCGCCATCCACGCAACGCCTCCGCACGGGGGACAGCAGGTGGTACCTGTACCGGCGCCGGCCCCCCCCCCCCTGCAGAATGCTCCTCCACGCTACGCCCACCTGGACGAGTTCCAGTGGCGCGCAGTCGATTGCATGCGCCGGGGGCTGTTGTCGGACGAGTGTGACGTGCAGCTGGTGGCGGGCCCCCCTGGGACGGGCAAGACACGCGCCATTGTGTCCATGGTGGACATGGTCCTTGAGACGTTGCCCGATGGGCGTGTCCTGCTGACGTCGCGCACAAACACGGCGTGTGACGAGCTGTTGGACGCAGTACACGAGTTTTTCTGTTCGCCGGGGGCTGCGAGTCGACACGGCGTCACGGAAACCGACGCCGTGAAGCTCCTCCGTGTGGGTGAGCCCCCCCCGGGTGGCCACCGTGCCAGGACAACGCACATTGACGCCGTGGTGGATGAGCGATTCCCCGTCGCCTACCCGTCCGTAACAGACGCGGTGGAACGGGCAAGGGCACGGGTGGCCGATGTGGGCGGTCGTGTGGATGATCGTTCCCGCGCTCAGGGTGCAGAGCCGGGCGCAGGTGGGTCACAAAACCTCCTCGAGGAATGTGCCGATGCTGAGCAAGCCCTGGAGGCTGCCTTGCGTCGCCAGCAGCGTGCGGAACGGAAGCTCCGCAGGCGCATCGTGGGCGGCGCGTCCTTCATTGTCACAACGACGTCAACGTCGACGGGGGCGCTCGTGGGCGGTCAAGGCTTTGACGCCATTATCATTGACGAGGCTGCGGCAACAAGCGTCCCTGCGTCTGTCGCTGCCATTGTTCGCGCCAAGCGGGCAGGGCGTGCGGGTGGCTCGTCAGACGAAGAAGAGGACGGTCATCCGGCAGAGCGGACCAAGTGCATTGTCCTTGTTGGCGACAATGCCCAGCTGAGGCCGAGCGCCGGCATAGAGTACAGAGGCGAGACACGGCCAATGACGTCCAGCTTTTTTGAGCGGCTCGCCCGGTTTCTGTCCGCTTGCGTCATCCTCTCCGTGCAGTACCGCATGCGGCCGCTGTTATGGTCCCTTCTCCGACAAATCTTTTACCGGCACATTGGCATATGGTCGGACGGGCGCGGGCCCAAGGCCCGCCATGAGGAGGGGTTTGGAACACCCGCGTGGCTAAACCATCCGAGTCGGCGTATTCGCTTTGGAGGGCTGCAAGTGACAGACACTTCCCGCCTGCCGGCCGACGATCGGGCGCACAAGTCGGGTTCCACCACCTCCAACAACAAGAGCCTGATCAACTTTGCAGAGCTTCGGTTGGTCGAGATGGCTCTTACGGATCTACTGCTGGCGTGGGCGACGTCCAGCGGGGCTACCGAGCTGAAGGTGATGCTCATCACCCCGTACACTGCGCAGCGGAACAAGCTGAAGGAAGTGGTGCAGTCGGTGAGAGACAGCAGGCGGCTGCCCCGCAGACCATGTGCCGACGTCAGGGTGTCCACCGTGGATGGCTGCCAAAGCGCTTCTGTGGATTGTGTCATACTCTCCCTCGTGCGGTCAGAGCCTGGGGCGCCACCCGGCGGGAACACCGACTTTTTGTCCGACGAGCGGCGCGTGAACGTCATGATGTCGCGGGCACAAAGCCATCTCCACGTGATTGGTGACATGGACTACCTTTCAAGCTCTGGATGTGTCTGGAAGAGCTGGTGGGACAACGTCCGCCGTAGGTGGAGGCAGCCAGGTCTACCGGGCCGCGAGCACATCGAAATTGTGGCTCCCGACAGGATGTACTAGACGAGAGTACGTGAGGGGGGGGGGGGGGGGCGGGGCGGGTGGGGGGGGGGGTGGGACTGTACGGCACCCCCTCTCTTTTATGCTTTGAAGGTGCCCCTTTCATGTGGTGGCCGGTTGTTCCCCAGTGTAGATGACAACTGGTATAGTTGACGTTTTGATTTGCGTGTGTGGCCCATGGTGCCACCATCAGTCTTGAGTCATGCCATGTTGTGTGCATAACGCAACAGATGGGTACGTTCCATGGACGGATGTTGGCCGGGACTTGGCCAAGGAAGACCGAGTCGCGTTATGTACATAACGCGTCTGGCGAGCACTTGGCATCGTCACGACAGATTGCCGAGGCTGACCGTGTCGCGTTACGTACATAACGCGTGAGGTGAGCCATTTTGAAATCTGGTAGTTGTTGTATGGTAGACAGACCGTGGCGCGTAATGTACATAACGCTCTTCTGATGTTTGTCGAGATAGTTGGCCAGAGCTGATCGTGTCGCGCTATGTACATAACGCGACAGGCGAGCCATTGGAGAATCTGGGAAATGTGGCTTGTCAGGCAGACCGTAGAGCGTTATGTACATAACGCTCTTCGGATCCTTGTCGAGATTGTTATGTGTCGACGGGTGAATAAGTGTTTTCCGATTGCGTCATGATTTTGATGGTATTTGTTAATTTCTTTTCGGCAAATTGACTACTTTCATGAGGGAAAGGGGGGTCGTGGGGGGCGAGAAGTTGAACTTACCTGTTCACCATTCACCAGTCGGGTGCGGTGCCGTTGCCAGACATGTGATGGCCTCGTCAGCTAGTCGATTCGATCGTTTGACCTCGTCGGCAATGGTGTGGGCTGCCACCGAGCGACTTGGCCCCCCCCCCCGCACCCTCCTGCCGCCAAGGGACTTGCACTGACGCCTCACTCACGCCTCACTGCCCCTCTAACACTCACACACGCACTCCCGCGTCACTGCCTCTCAAACAGCCCACAAGGCGCACATCACCAGGGTGGTGACGCGCCACTGCTCAGCAGGTGGTGGCTTGGTCTGCGATGAAAATTAGGGTCATTAAACCCACCACTCAGTGACACAAAAATGACTCGGGCACACGGAGGACCCACCATTCGCTCATGAAAAGCTCCATAGGTCATTAGACATCTAATCGACCCCTCAATGGGCGCGCGCACCTTTAGTGATGAACGCCACGCGCTCTAGCCCGGGCGTGGGCATTTCGCACGGTTCACATAATTTTCTTGCATAGCTACCCGTTGGTGGACAGGAGGACATCCCTGGGGGCAGGCTCGAATGCGCTCGAGCACGCTCACAGAAGAAGGTCAGGTGGGAGTGGGGGGGAAACCATAAAGAGAGGGCGACGGGCGGGGGAGGGGGGACGAATTGAATTTCGAATTCCGAGGAGCCCGATCACCGGCTGACACCGACGCGGATCAACGGGAGGGGAGGGGATTTGGGCGGCGGCGCGAGATGATGTTGAATTGGACAGTGACGGGGGTGTCCGGGGATGGGTGCTCTCATCCGTCGGCCGCACGTTCAGCCACATACAGGTCAGGTCAGTCGCTTCCCTCGGCGCCCCCGGGTCTGACGCGAGCCGTAGGTCCACGCGGCCCGCGTGGTGTCGTGTGCTGGTGACAGGCCATTTGGATGCACCGCGCGGTGAGCTCGCAGCATGGCAGTGCCGTCTGTGGCGGTGGGTTTGCATTACACGACTGCACCCCCCCCCCCAACAAGACGTCCAGGATGACATTTTTCCCAAACGGTGCTCGTAGTGCATTGCAAACGGACGGGGCCTACCGGAAGCACCAAAAGGCTGGGTGCCCGCGTCCCAACACGCCGCTCCACATGCACCGTGGCGAGTAGGCAGTGCCGAGGGTGGGTTCAATTGCAGTGTTGTTATTGCCCCGCAGCACGGTGGCGGTCACTCTCCGAATACGTGCCGTCGGGAGGGGGGGAGGGGGGGGGGGGGGCGCTCGCTCGCCATGGTTGGGCGAGCCGCACGGATGCTGGCGTGTCAGTCGGCTCAAATGCCGCAGTGCATGCGGTGCACTCCGTCCCGCACCCGCCGTCGGGTGCAATCCGTCCCGCACCCGCCGTCGTGCTACTGGCGGCTGCCATGAGCACAGCGTCTGTGCGCGGTCTGCAATTGGGCCGCCAACCCATCACCACCACCGCCGCCGCCACACCACCACCGCCAGCCCCACCACCGCCACCGCGAGCCCCTCCGCCACCACCGCCGCCGCGCCACAGGACACTCTCACGGCAGCCACCGTCGGCCACGGGTGCCACAGAGATGAGAAGGACCTTTCATTTCCGGGGCGGCGAGCCAAGGCCACGCGACAGCCCACAGGGGCACGTGGCGGTGCGAGCATCCTCCGCTCTGCCCCCTGCCCGAGAGGCAGCGTCGGTTGGGGGGTGGCGGGGGGCAGGCGGCGGGGGGGGGGGGGAGGGGGGGGCCGGGGGGGGGCGGGGGGGGGGGTGGGGGGGGGGCCGGGGGGGGGGGGGGGGGGGGGGGGGGGGGGGGTTGGGAGGACCTGGACTGCCGGCCGCCTGACGGCCCATTCAGCCCATCGCCAGCGTCTACAGCACGCGTACGGCATCGAGTGAGGACCCCGGCCCGGATGGTGCCTTGCCAGACGATAAATAGGGCCGCAGGTGGTGCCCCGAGGTTCCCCATCTTTGCCGACCCCGTCAGCCACCGTCGACGATCCCCCCCCCCCCCCCCCCCCACAGTAGTTCCCACACACACAACCCCCCCACCCGCCCCCCCCCCCCCCCCCCCCCCCCGCCCCAGATTCACGATGAACGATGATGACGACGGCAGCGACCAAGACATTGGCGTCGACGGGCTGGACGGCGACGCCACCTCGGACGAGGAGTGGGACCCGGTACAAGAGCAGGCGTACGTTCAAGACGCACGCAACGTGGTGACGCTCAAGCGGGCGGTGCTCGCCGCCAATCTGAGCCGCCTGCGGGGCGTGTCTGCACCCCCAGGGGGCGACGCGGCCTCGTCGGCCGGCTGGTCTGCCGCCGTCGCGCAGGTGCAGCAGGCGGCCAAGGATGAGGAGGCGACGGGCCCCCTCGACGGCGCCGGCGAGGACCTCGTCGCGGCCATCACAGGCGCGGCACAGGCGGTCAGCGTGTACTGTGGTGGTCGGGCGGCGGCAAGCGAGGCCGAGGTGGAGCTCGCCGCACGCGCCCAGACGGCCGCTGGTCTGATTGGCGTGGCCGCCGCGGGCTTGCCCCGGCGCGAGGCTGCCACGGACGCACCGCCCGCCCGCATGGGGCGGACGCAAAAGTGTGGCGGATGTGGCGAGCCGGGGCACAAGGTCAGCTCTTGCAAGGCCCCGGCTGGTGCAGGGCCGGCGGCAGCAGCTGCCGCCGCCGCTGCCGCCGCCGGCCCGGCGGCGGCGGCGGCGGCCGCGTCCAAGTGTCGCGACTGCCTGGGAGGGGGCCACAGCAGCGGGGACGCCGCCTGCCCGGTGCAGCGGCACTGTGGGGGTGTGTCAGCGGCCTACGACCGCGGCGTCAACCCCGACTGCAAGGACCTGCTTCAGAGCACGGAACGGCAGACGCAGGCGTGTACCGTGCCGGTGGGCGTTCTCGCGAGGGCGGTGTTTGGGGACGACAAGGACGACGCCGACACGAGCGCGGCGGTAGAGACGGCGCTGCAAGCAGAGCTGGAGGACCTCTCTGGGGCGGCTACCAAGCTCCGCTTCCTCATGCTTCGCGTCCTCGACGTGGCATTGCGGCGCCTGGTGTCGACCGTCGCGGACGCAGCCGCCGACGACGCCGACTGGGCGGGGGCCGTGCCCGCAAACTTGGCGCCCGTCTGGCTGTGGTTGGCCTACGCCTGCGGCTGCGAGGGTGTGTCTGGCAGTCCCCTGCAGGCGGGCACCGTGTTTGCGGGCTGTGGCAAGGGGCGGGCCAACACGCGGATGGCGCGCGCCCGCTCTGTGGTGACAACGAGCCACTCGCTGCTGGTAGAGGCGCTCTCCTACGCCCTGACGCAGGTGATAGCCGTCACAGCAGCTGCGTGCGACCGGTATCTTCCGGTGAGCAACAACACGGCACGATGGGAGCCCGTCGCCACCATCGTGGCCACCCACGCCGGGCGGTGTGTGGACGCGGCGTGTCGCAAGCTGGGCGCCATGGCGCCCAAGGACGCGCTGGCCACCTCCCCCGCTGCCACGGCTGCTCCAGCGGGCGGCTCTGCCTGGGACACGGAGCGGCGGCTAACGCGGTGGGCGGCCGCGCGCTTCCGCGCGGGTACCGCGGACAAGGCAAAGCCGGGCCGGCGGGGCCACGACGGCGTCCCCCAGCACCTGGTCCAGGCGCTGGCGCAACGGGTGGCCGTCATGCGGGCGGCCATGCCACCCTCTGTGGCGGGCCTCTTTCCAGCAACGCCTGTGAAGAAGCGCCGCTGGTGGGCGTACGTGCCGTTTCTCCTCCACGTCCTGAATGTGGGTGTGGGGAGCCCGTACGCCCTCATCCCTGGCGCCCGAGCGGTGCTCCACGGTCACGGCACGCTGGTGCCGGACAAGATGCTCGCCCTGTTGCGGGCAGTTTCGGCCGCCACTGGCGTAGGGGTGCGTGGCCACCCCAGTCTTCGGGCATGGCCTGAGCTGCGAACGGGCGGTGCAGCGGTGCTGGTCGCCATGGCTGGTGTCGGTGGCCGCGCCAACCGGGCCGCATCCCAGCTGTCTACCGACGGCGTGGCGGTAACGTTTTTTCTGTCTCGACCCGACACGGCCGCAGAGGCCGAGGCGCGGGCGGTGGCCTGGGCCAAGAAGCTGGACGGCGGTGGACGTGCGCGGGACCGCGGCGGCAAAGGCTTTGCGTCCCGGGCGGGGGTACTGACGCAGCTCGAGCGGGCTGGCCTGCCGTTGGCGCGCGTCCGGTGGCTCCAGATGGTCGGCGGAGACCCGGGACGGTCTGCCGTACTGTCGGCAGCACCGGGTGAGCGCGTAGCGACGGCAGATCTCCCCGCCCGCCCCGTTGTAGACGCGATGCGCGCCGCGCGGTCCCGCCACATGGGCTTGGACGCGCTCAACCGGGCGGCCGTGGCGCTCCTGCGTGGGGCGGGCGTCCAAGAGGGGGTGGCGGCAGCCGCAACCATGCCCGAGGGCCACCCCCCCTCCAGGGGGTCTAGGAAGCGGGCGGCGGCGGGCGCCCCGGCTGCAGGGGCGGGGACAGGGAGGGGGCGCTCCAAGCGACAAGCGCGGCGGTCGTCACCCGAGGGGCGCGACAATGATGCGGCGGCGGTGGCCCCGGCGGCGGCGGGTGCGACGACGCCCCCCGAGGCAAATACCTATCAGACGGCGAGCCCCGGCGGTGGCCACGGGCGCGTGCGGCGTGGGCCGCAGGCGTCCATCCGACGGGCCCGCCGCACCCAGCTCGCCACTTCGGTGCGGCGTGTGCTGCGTCGCACGCGCCTGTCCCGGTGGACTGTGCCCCGTCACGAGGCGGAAAAGGTGGCACGGTGGCTGGTGGACCCCACTACCGCGGCGGGCGACAGTTGTGGCAGTATTGACCCCCAGGTAGGGGGCAACACGTGCCATGCAAGGGGCGGCAGGCCACTAGCCTGATCCGTTCCTCCCCCTGCATTTGGGTCCATATTCCCTAAGTTCGGGATAGTTAGCTTAGTAGTAAATCCAACTTGGATTTGAGGGTTTTCTGCATTTATCGTCTTGAATTTTCGTGTGGCCCGGTGGGCAGGTGCTGGGGTGGGAGATTCTGAGTGGCGAGATTCTGAGTGGACCCTGGGGGGATAAGGGGAGGGACAGCGGGGCTTGGCCCTGCGTCCCCGTCCCGACCAAGAAACTGTTGGACCACACACCATCTTCTTGTTTGTCCGTGGGGGGATTGCCCCACAACAGGGATACAGTGTGTGCGACTTGCACTTCTTCCGGTTCCCCCGACACGGGAGGCAGCCCTCGCACACCGCCCCAACTTGGGTACTGTGTGTGCGAGTGGTTTTTGCCACATTTGGTGGAGCAGCAGGGGACAGAGGTAAACTTTACCTCCGGGTGCACCCGGGTGTAGGGGGCCCTCTGTCTCAGAGGAACGGTGGACTTGGACCGTGTCATACGGATCGTTAGCCAACATGGCTAGCTCGGACCCCCCGTCGTCCGGGGAGTACACGGGTGACGCACGTACTTCAGTGCCTTTGAATACTGGTGAGACACAGGTGGGTTTACCTGGGGTCGCAGAGGGACTAGAGGTCCCTCAAGCCAGCAGGACTGGAAGTGCGGGCGGGCAACAGGCCACCCCGACTCAGTCGGGAGTTCACTCGGGTGACACTTCTGACGTGGGTGGGCCGAAGTCTGGCCACCGCGTGGTATACTCAACGGGAACGTCCCAAGGGGTGAGGACTGTCCCCGCGAGTTCCACTCGGGTTGGAGCCAACTTTGGCATGGAGCCATCGCCAACTAGGCTTTCGGAGGACGGCGGACCTCCGTTGGTCGGCGATGGGCTCGCGCCCATGCCCCCGGTTGAGACCCCTGAGGAACGTGGTTACCCCTCAGGTGGACTCCCGGAGGCGGACCGAGACTCAACTGGAGTCGTCAATCCACTCCTCGCGGAAACTGTCCGTCGGGAGGCGACCAATGTGTTGCGGCAGACTTTGCCGGACCTGGTGGTCACGATGACGAATACTATTCTGAATCAGATTGTAGCGAGTTTGCCAGATGGCCTGAATGTCCAGACCGGATTGGGGCTTTCGAGCCCACAGGCGCAGGGGGAATCCCTCCCCACGCCTATCTCGGGTCGCCCCGAACTGGGGGCGACACCTGTGACTCCCAACGAGGGAGCCACACCATACGCGGTGGGGCGTACGCCCTTCACGGGGGAGTTCCCCTCGGAAACGCCGGCGGCTACACCAAGCTCGCCGTACCAGACTACAGGCACTGAGGGTGGACTTACCCCAGTGCCACAGCGGCTGTTCCCTCAACGTGAGGTGCCGCCCAAGATTCAGGTAGCCAACCCGGTCTACCAGCGGATCTTTGACTGTGAGACCTACGCTCTCCACAACAAGTCGGTGGCGTATGGTCCTGACCAGGCCCGAGCTATGGGCCGTGCCAAGAAGAATGCACTTCATTCTTTTGGGCACAGAGCGGAGTGGGATGGAACTCTCCCCCTCCGTGTCTTTGAGTTCCTACGTCGTTTCACAAAAGCCTGTGACGACAATGCCATAAGTGAAGGCATGGCTTTTTACATGCTACAGGAGTTTACGAAGGGAGACCTGCGGACAGAACTTATGTCCGTCATGCCCAGCTCCTCAAGTGGAGGCGCTGGGGAGGTGACGTCCTATTTGGAGCTCGTCAACTGGTTGTTGAGGGCCATGGTTGATGAAGCGGCGTTGGCTTCTCAAGTCGAGGAGTTTACGCAAGCCCATCAGGAAGAGGCGGAGGACGAGTTGTCCTTTGCGGAGCGGGTCCGTAAGCTCAACAATCTTTGTGGGTTTCTTCATCCACAAGCTGTGGTGAAGAGTCGGTTTGTGGAAGGACTCCACTGGTCAGTCCGGATGGAGACCCGGGAGCATAACACTGCCCGGGCGACCCTGGCCGAGTTGGCTAGGTTCGCCTACCGCAGAGGCGAGGCCTACCGCAAGTTGCGGGAAGAACAACGCCAGGAGCGTCAGGCCGAGTTGGCCAAGGAACGGGAAGAGGCGCGCCAGGCCAGAGAGTTGCGAGAGGCACGCCGAATCCGCAAGGAGAGGGTGGTAGCTGCCGTGGGAACTTCCCAAGGTACCTCGTCGTCTTCCCCAGTTGGGAAGACCCCTCCGGGAACTGATCATCGGTGTTGGAACTGCAACTCCGATGGTCACTGGGCATATGATTGCCCCAAGTTGAGTAAACGCATCCAACAGCTTGTTAGGAATGCGAGTAAGAAGTCGGCTACGAACGAAGTGCGTTCACGCCGCGAGGGTGGGTCTCGACCAGTGGTGGCGGTCGCCACACCCTCGACGGAGGGGGCGGACACGTCGTCCTCGGACTCGTCGTCGTCCCCTTCGCCCTCAGATTCGGACGCCAAGTCGGCGGGAAACGAATGACCGTTGGAGCTGGTCGTCCGAAGCTCACAACGGCAGCCTCGGCCAAGTGGGCCAAGAGGACGAACCAACCGTGTCGGATACTGCGGCGACCTAAGGGAGTCCGCCCACCTCGGGTGGGACTTCCCAAGAACGTAAACCCACGTCGGGTCATCGCGGTGCTGACGGGTGAGAACTTCCAGGTGGCTGGACGGGTGCAACTTGCCCCCGGCCGCGCCTGTTGTGCCCGTATCGTACTTGATACCGGGTCAGGAGCCTCCTTGATACGCAAGTCGCTATTACCAAAGGGGATGAGGCTCCAACGCTGGAAGTCTAAAGCTGACCATCTGATCGATATCAATGGTGGGGTACTTCCCATCGTTGGTGCCGTGACCCTACCAACTCGGTTGGGGACCCATGAGGTCGACGTGACCTATGGTGTAGTTGAGAATATATCGGTACCCCTGCTTCTGGGTACCCCTTATGTCGTAACACAAGTGCCTTTGATTTGTGGCCCTGAGTACTGGGTCAAGTTGATGAATGGGGAGACTATCCCCATCCTTGGTAAGGGAAAGTCTGTGGCTCCTGTGACAGTTTCACAGTCGAAGCCTGTTTGTTCTGTGAGGGAAGGGTTTACTGCTACTCTGCGTTTAGCCCGTAATGTCATGTTGCCCCCCAACTCGGTGGCGCACGTGGATGTTGTAACTGATTATGCGGGGAACGGGTTGGTGCACCCTAACCCCCGTCTTGCTCGCAAGCACCAAGTGCATGTTGCCCTTGGCACGATGGACTCCAAAGCCGGAGTCCCGTGGAGGATCCAGGTGATGAACCTGAGCTCGTCGCCCAAGTTCTTCAAGTCGGGGGCCAAGTTCGGCTATATCGACCAACACGAGGGACCGGTAGTAGCGGTCACCCTCAGCGCGGGCGCAAGTAGCGACCCGAAGTCCGGAAAGGAGAAGCATCAAGCCAAGTCGGCCGCCTCTCCTCGGCCCCAGGTAAACATGGAGGGTGTTCCACCCAGGTTGAGGGTTCAAGTTGAACGCCTCTTGGACCAATATCACAAGTTGTGGGATGGTCAATTGGGACTCATGAGAGCTACCCAACACCGGATCGAGTTGAAACCCGGTGCGCCCCCTATACGCCAACAACCGTATAGGGGGGGACCCCGTTCAAGGGCCCTCGTTAAGGAGCAAGTTGCTCGCATGGAGGCCCTCGATGTGATCGAGGCCAGCAACGCCGAGTGGGCGAGTCCGGTGGTGATCGTCCCCAAAGTTGATGGGACCCCCCGGTTCTGTATCGACTACCGTAAGCTCAACGAGAGCACGGTGAAGGATAGTTATCCCCTACCTCGGATGGATGACTGTCTGGACTCTCTGGGGGAGGCAAACGTGTTCTCTACCCTGGACTGTAACGCGGGGTACTGGCAAATTCCCATTGCCCCGGAGGACAGGCATAAAACTACCTTTACCTGTCACTGTGGTACCTACCAGTGCAAGCGTCTACCGTTTGGCCTGTGTAACGCGCCGGCAACTTTCCAGCGCGCTATGGACATGATTCTGGCCGGAGTACGGTGGCAGATCTGTCTTGTGTACCTAGACGATATCATTGTGTTCTCCCGAAGTCCGGAGGAACACATTGGCCATCTTGGCCAGGTGTTCAAGCTACTTGCTGACGCCGGTGTGTCACTGAAGGCGAGTAAGTGCCACCTCTTTACTCAAGAGGTGGAGTACTTGGGACATGTTGTCCATCCGGGGCGTCTCAGTGTTAACGAGAAGAACTTGAGGGCCATTCGTAAGGCTCAGTACCCCCGGACCCAGACCCAGATGAGGAGCTTCCTCGGGATGTGTAACGTGTACCGACGTTTCACCAAGGGCTTCGCCAAGGTGGCGAAGCCGTTGAATGAGCTAGTGAGCTCAACGCTACCGAAGAACCTGCCTCCCCCAAGTCGGGTGGAGCAGGAATCCTTTGAGACTCTTCGGGACCTTCTGCTGAAGCCCCCCATCCTGGCTATTCCCAGGTTGGGAGGCCACTACATCCTGGATGTGGACGCTAGCTACGACCAACTTGGTTGTGTGTTGCTTCAGCAGCAGCCGGACAAGGAGTACTTGCCGGTGGGATACTTTAGTAAGGGGCTGAACTCGGCCGAGAAGAACTACGGAGTCACCGAGTTGGAAGGACTCGCAGTGGTGTGGGCGGTGACGTCACTTCGTCACTACCTGGAGGGTGAGAAGTTCCTCATCCGCTGTGACCACCGCGCGTTGCAGTGCATCTTTAAGACGGACTGTACGAACACTCGTCTCAACCGGTGGAGGGTGCGACTGGCACCCTTCAACTTTGACATTGAGTACCGACCTGGCAGGCAACATGCCCTTGCCGACGGCCTCTCTCGGGTACCTACCGAGGGGCTGGACACTAACCCAGTCGATGAGGACATCCCCATCGTGGGGGTAGTCACGCGCTCGGGTCAGGCGTTGAACCCCGAGGCGCCAGGGAACAAGAAGTACTTGCCCCTGTCCCTGGACGAGGTGGTGAAGGCCCAGGCCGAGGATCCCTTCTGCAAGTCGCAGAGGGATATACTGGATACGGTGGTTGAGACGCGCTTCTTTCTGGGAGACGATGGCCTCCTCATGAGGAGGGGGGTATTCCAGGGGACCGAACAACTTGTCGTCCCCGCATCCCTCAAGGACAGTATCCTTGAGAGGGAGCACAACGCTCCCACGGGTGGACACCTGGGGTCTAGTAAACTGTACCAGACCCTGAGGACCAGGTACTACTGGCCGTCCATGGTGGTGGACATCTACAGTTGGGTGGCTGCCTGCACAAGTTGTGCACAGAATCGTCTGATGGAACGGCGGCCTAGTACGGCTATGCTATTGTTCCCGGCCAAGGAGCCCTTCGCCGCGTTGGCGATGGACATCCTTGGGCCACTGCCCGTGACCGAGGAGGGCAACCAGTACCTCCTGGTCATCTGTGACCGCTTCACGAAACTTACGCGAGCGATCCCACTGGCAGAGATCACGGCCATGTCGGTCGTGTCAGCCTTCCTAGATCACTAGGTTGCCGCGTATGGCATCCCAGATAGTACACTATCGGACAATGGACCGCAATTTGCGTCTGTACTGTTTCAGGGAGTGCTGGATATGTTGGGGGTTAAGGCAAACTATGCCACCCCCTACCACCCACAAACTAATGGGCAGGTGGAGCGCTTCAACAAAACTATTGTTAGGCAGCTACGCCACTATGTGAGTGAGCACGTAAAGACGTGGGACCAATACATTTCTATCCTTACTACTGCCTACAATTCGCAGGTTCACTCATCTACAGGGGAAGTACCCCTCGCTTTTGTGACCCCCCGTCGCGTGCGGTCTATTGCCGTGCGGCGGTCGCTCCCAACTAGGGAGGATGGTGGCAGTACGCCTACTCCTACTGAGAGTAAGGCGGAGTTCGCCGCTAGGCTTGAAAACCTCATCCCTAAAGTCAGGGCTGAGATGGACAAAGCACAAAAGCGCTACAAGCGTACCTTTGACAAAAAGGTGCGCAATGCTAAACATGTCCCCGAGCAGGGTGACTGGGTGCTGGTACACTCGCACACCCCAACTGGGGGTAAGCTGGTATTCCAGACGAAGGGACCGTACCAGGTCCTTCGTACTGATGGGCGGCGCTTCACCATCGAAAGTGACGATGGGGTCCGCACAGTGAACGGACAGGACGTGGTCAAAGTTGCACCACCGCCTGCAGGAGACCCACCTTGGGCGCGTGCGTTGGAATCGTGGCGCCTCCCCTCACTGCCTGCGGCCAAACAGGGCCCACAGGAGTACGTGTTCGATAAGTTCATCGACCACGGATGGGATGAAGACACTGACCGCCTCATGTTGAGGGTGCGTTGGTTTGGCTACAAAGCCAAGGATGATACGTGGGAGTATGTGGAGGACCTTCCCGCTGAGAAGGTCCGGGCGTACTGTGCCCGGAATGAGATAGACCCTAACAGCCCTCCCTCAACGTGAGGGAAGGCCGAGTAACAGTGCCAAGAGAGTGCTTCAAGTCGAAGTGGTACGCAGAGTGGCTTTTAACTACAGCCCTAACCCTCACACTCTCACAACAAAGGCAGCTGCCAACTAGGCACGCATGCTAGACTCTCCCACTCCACGGCCCTCGCCCTCACGTGGGGGCGAGCGGCGAGACCCACGCCGATAACGGTCTCCACTTGTTGGAGGGGGCGGCGGCTCCAAGTCGGAACCGTCGCGTCCCTCACGGTCGCGCAAGTGGCGCCGACCGTGGCCACTCTTCTGCCAGGTCTTGCGCGCAAGTTTGCGACGCAGACGCTGGACAGACTCCGTCTCCGACGGGGTAGAGGACTCCGAAACGGAGTAAGACAACTCGTCTTCCGATACGGAAGGAGAGCGCCGCGAGTGTCGGCGACGACGGCGAGGAGGCGAGTATGCCCGGCTCGCGCGACGTTTGCCACGCCCAAGTGGGGCTGGCTGGGGCATAATAGCCCCAATGCGAGCCAACTCGGCTGTCATAAACTCCGCCACCGACTCGCAACTCGCGGTCGCCACTGCAGTACGAACGCGCTCCTCAAGTTGAGGAGTCTCGGAACTCTGTAGGGTTGCGGTCGACGCAGCCAACCAGGAAATGGTGCGCACCAACGTGGTGATCATCATCTCTGAGGTTAGAGGCGTGGGCGGCAACACCAACTTGGGGTATACCGTCAGGAGGGTGGCCCCCAAGTTGGGGGACACCGGGGTGGAAGACTCCACGGCCACGCTGATCGGGATGTTCCCGTGAGGTTGGAAAGGAACAGGAGGAAGCGGAGGGGCCCGCCGAGGTGGCGGTACCCGGGTGTAACTGCGACCCCGACTGGGGGCCCCCGCAGTGGGTTGAGTCATATGGTCATCATAGGACGGCACGGCCATAACTGTGGGCTTGTCCGGGGGTGGCGCAGTGTGGCGATCCACCCCCGGGGCATACGGGTAGTCCCCGATGCCCAACCCCTCTCGTAGGACCACACGGCCGTCGTGAAGTTCACGAGCGACCCATACGAACTGGCGAAGTGCGCCATCGTCCTTGGGCCCACGAGTGGGGCGGCGCAACTTGTGCTCAATGCTCTCCCACTCGATAAACTTATGGAGCCGGAGCATCTCCTCAAGTAGAGTGAGTTGTCCTGATGAGCACCCCTCAGCAACTAGCTGAGGGGTGAGCTGTTCCAAACCTTGGAGGAGCCGGAGGGGGAGATGCCAGAGCATCCCCCGCCGCTGAACACAAGAGACCCAGGTCGACATGACCTCGAGGAGCCACTGGGTGGCCAACATGGCCCACACCAGGTGATCAGGGGCAGCCGTCAACATGACGGAGCCGAAGTGGTCAAGCAACCGTGGCAACAACGCCGGGAACCCGTAGGGAACCTCAACTTGAGGCCACAACTCGGGCTTCTTCGGATAGTACTGCTCCTTACTGGCAGCAGACTGTTGAGGAAACTCAAGTTGAGCCGAGGTCACCAAGTAGGGACCTCGCCGGAAGTCTCTCTCCATCCGCACATCAAAGTGATGAGTGTGTGGATCGGCCTCGTGGAGGTACGGTGGGCGAGTTGCCACAGCGTCCCACGTGAAGGTCGGCAAGTCGCCGGGACCCGGGATAGTTCCCCCGCGGTCCACCATGGCCTTGGCACGCTGAACGTCCTCAACCTCCTCATCGTCCAGGAAGGCAAACTGGTCCGTCCTGAAGCCGGCAGGGAACCCGACCCTACGGGGATACTTCTCCCGTAGGCGGTCCCATACCCGACCCATCGCTGCGCCAAGTCGGCCACAGCGAAGAACAGTCAACCCCTCCTCATAGAGACGCCAAGCGGGGTAAAACCACCGCCCCAAGGCCTCACGCGGGACAACTTGTCCCGCCTCCGGGGGAGACCCCGCCGTCAACCCAAAGCCGGGTGACGCGGGAGTCCCATCCCCCGGAGCGATCGCGGAGCCCCCGCCGGAAGTCCTGGCGGGTGCTGCCCCGTAGGAGGTGTCCTCCATGCGCTCGTCAAGAGAGTCCGTCTCCACTCCCGGAGTCACCATGGCTCTCCCCAAGTTGGGGAGAGACGCTCTGGCTATCGCAGCACGAGACCCGCCTCGAGTTGAGGGGGACTCGGATCGTGGGTATACGGGTGGCCTCCCCAGCGTGGGGCGGCCCAGTGGAAGGTGAAGGGGAGGTGGTGGTGATGGTGAAGTGTGAACTGAGGAGAGCAAGCTGCCGAGTGGGCAAGCTTGAGGATAGGGGCGGTCAACGTGACCGCCTCCACATCCGTGTTACGTACTCGATAAGGGACAGCAAGTCGCGCCCCCAACGCCGAGACGTGCGTTTACGCACCCCCTCACAGGGCCGACCGGGTCGGTCGGAACTGAGGAGAGGGAAGTGTGGCAGTATTGACCCCCAGGTAGGGGGGCAACACGTGCCATGCAAGGGGCGGCAGGCCACTAGCCTGATCCGTTCCTCCCCCTGCATTTGGGTCCATATTCCCTAAGTTTGGGATAGTTAGCTTAGTAGTAAATCCAACTTGGATTTGAGGGTTTTCTGCATTTATCGTCTTGAATTTTCGTGTGGCCCGGTGGGCAGGTGCTGGGGTGGGAGATTCTGAGTGGCGAGATTCTGAGTGGACCCTGGGGGGATAAGGGGAGGGACAGCGGGGCTTGGCCCTGCGTCCCCGTCCCGACCAAGAAACTGTTGGACCACACACCATCCTCTTGTTTGTCCGTGGGGGGTTTGCCCCACAACAGGGACAGAGTGTGTGCGACTTGCACTTCTTCCGGTTCCCCCGACACGGGAGGCAGCCCTAGCACACCGCCCCAACTTGGGTGCCGTGTGTGCTTGTGGTTTTTGCCACACCCGGGAAACACTATATCATTCTATGCATGTATTAGGCACAAGTCTTTCCCTAAGCATGACGTTTAAGTCAGCTCCCGCCCCAGTCTATAGGAGGTAGAATCGTCCCATTCGTGGATATACTGGACAGGAAAGGTAGTCTCATCTACGTGAAGTTCATGACGAAGAGAGGTGCCTACAAGTCGTCCTGTCCATTGAACTATTTACTGTTAACCAGACGCATGCTGGATGCTCCTGCCGCTTCGCCTGCAGCATCTCGTCGGATCTGAATCTGACGAAAGCCCGAGCCCGGAACGCCCGGGTGTCTGCTCGACATATGCGCGTCCCGCCGCGTTCGGACAGCCCGGCGTCGAGTCGGGGCGTTTCTCGGGAGCGCATCCGAGACGTTCTGTGCAACCGAACCGTCAGTGCTGGATAGTGGCGTCACTGCCGCGTTCTTTCATTACAGATGCTCCCGAGGACAGCATACATCATGTTCTCTGCTCTGGTGTACTCTGAACGGCGTTCCGTTATCGATTCATTGTCTCATTGAGAGGGTTTCCTGGGCGTTTCCTGGCCTGCAATGTGTATTTCCTGGGCCAAATAACCAGCATAAAAACCGGGTTATTGTCCGCAGGAAACGGTCCGCGGCCGACGCCGCCGACGCGGTGCCGACCGCGATCGCCAGCTCAGGCTGAAAAATTGCGCACCAGCTGGCACCGCGTGGCGGCGTGGCGGCGCCGCACCGCGGTGGCGGCGTGGCGGCGTGGCGTCGTGGCGGCGTGGCGGCGTGGCGGCGTGGCGGCGTGGCGGCGTGGCGGCGTGGCGGCGTGGCGGCGTGGCGGCGTGGCGGCGTGGCGGCGTGGCGGCGTGGCGGCGTGGCGGCGTGGCGGCGTGGCGGCAGCCTTAGCTGTGGAAGCGGCAACGGAGTCGGCTGGCCTCTGGCCCCCACCGCCACCACCGCCACCACCAACCCCACTCTCGGCACACACCAACAATGCGCGGCTCACAACCCCCCCGCCCCCCCCCCACCCCACCCCTACCCCCACCCCCACCTCCGCCCCGCACCCACGCGGATCCACAGAGGTGAAGTGATCTGGTAGCAAAAACTCTTAGATATACTTACCTCTTAATTCTCCAAGTACTTACAGAACCCATGCTGCACTCAGGCGGACCGACCACAGCGACGGGGTCGCGTTATGTACATAACACGATGCCAAGAGATCTCACCGGGCCGCGACTATTTTCATGTGGGTTCGCGAGGATCACGAGCGGTACACACTGAAACAGTTGGACGGAAATGTGGTTTATCTACCAACTAAGAAGTGGTCCTCGCCATCAGTTGAAAAAGTAACCTGAACACTATCATATGATATGGTGGCGTGATTCATCAAAAATCGGATCACGTCATCGATCGCACGATTTCGTACGTGGGAATGGCACTCGTGAACAAAGCTTGTGTTTTTGTCTATCACGATCTCATTGGTTACCGACATGCCCCGACAGCGGTCGAGGTCACACGCACCCGTCTTGTTATGTACATAACGGAGCGCTGCGCGGCTCTCGCAGGAAATATATTTCAAAGTACACGCACAACTGATAAAATAGACGGTGTTGGTCACTTGAATATTGACAATTCCTCTCAAATACTGTGCAATGGGTTTGTCAAGGTGGTGTATCGCGGTTTCACTAGACGGTTTCCTTTGCCCTTGCCATGGCGGGGTGGCTGCGCCGCACGCCAGTCGGGCGTACCGGTGCCGTTGTCGACCGGCGTTGGGCGAACGTACCGACGCTGTTGTCGACCGCCGAGGTCGCGACGGCCGCCCGCCTAGACATGCCCAGTCCATCCACCTCCCCCACCCCTTTTTGCCACCACCCCCACCATCGGACACGTTTGCGCTGTCCATTTCCCCTGTCTCTAATATACAGGCCGCCTCAGTGCCCGGTCACCCTTTTCGCCGGTACGGCTGTTGGGGCGGTGACAGTGGCGACGGGACAGCAGGTGCTCCACCCACTCGCATCGGAGGGGCCATATAGTGTGGCACTGTGGCTGATGTTCTGGCCGGCCGTTGGCATGCAAGTATGCTCGTTTTTCCACGACCACAATGACCCCTTTTTCTAAATCTACACACGACAACCCGTCATGGCAGGGGACCACAGAGAACATCTGGACACGCAAACACAAGGCCACCCGACCCACAGGACAAGCAAACGTTGACGCACAGGCGGTGCCAGCCCACCTACTCACGAACCCCCCCCCTGCTGTCAGGGCTCGCACTCGGCTACCACATGCCCGCCTCGTGTACACGAGGCGTGCCAGCCACTGCTGCCACCACCTCCGCCACCACTCGACTACATGCTGGCGCGGAAGCCCTTACCAAAGCTCATGGGGGGGGGGCGGAATGATAGGCACCGGCGCCACGCTAGGCATCACGACGTCCGCCAGCACGTCCGAGGTGCAGGGCAGGCCCGGGAGATCCCCGCTTTCCCGCAGGTACACACGGCCAGCGCCGCCCTCTGGGCGGTACTCGCAGCGCAAGGCGCGCCGCTCGTCTAGGGTTTCCCCGAGGAATGCCTCCACTGCGTACTGATCGATCCACAGCAGGCGTAGTATCTCGAGGGCTGCCCCCAATACATGGCGCAGCGTGTCGTCCCCGTTGCACAGCGCCGCATAGTCGGCCTCGGCGAGGATGTCCACCAAGGCTTGAGGGATGAGCCACAGAATCTTTTTCGATACGACGGACCCCGCCAGCACGACGGCAACGCTCAGCAGCCACGAACTGGACAAGCGGCGGCTGCGGCCCATTCTCAGGCCGGTCGGACTGTAGCAGACTAC
>CM020619.1:3387013-3562447 GCA_009829735.1 Pyropia yezoensis
TGGATTTGAGGGTTTTCTGCATTTATCGTCTTGAATTTTCGTGTGGCCCGGTGGGCAGGTGCTGGGGTGGGGTGGGAGATTCTGAGTGGCGAGATTCTGAGTGGACCCTGGGGGGATAAGGGGAGGGACAGCGGGGCTTGGCCCTGCGTCCCCGTCCCGACCAAGAAAAACTGTTGGACCACACACCATCTTCTTGTTTGTCCGTGGGGGGATTGCCCCCACAACAGGGATAGAGTGTGTGCGACTTGCACTTCTTCCGGTTCCCCCGACACGGGAGGCAGCCCTCGCACAACCGCCCCAACTTGGGGTACTGTGTGTGCGAGTGGTTTTTGCCACATTTGGTGGAGCAGCAGGGGACAGAGGTAAACTTTACCTCCGGGTGCACCCGGGTGTAGGGGGCCCTCTGTCTCAGAGGAACGGTGGACTTGGACCGTGTCATACGGATCGTTAGCCAACATGGCTAGCTCGGACCCCCCGTCGTCCGGGGAGTACACGGGTGACGCACGTACTTCCAGTGCCTTTGAATACTGGTGAGACACAGGTGGGTTTACCTGGGGTCGCAGAGGGACTAGAGGTCCCTCAAGCCAGCAGGACTGGAAGTGCGGGCGGGCAACAGGCCACCCCGACTCAGTCGGGAGTTCACTCGGGTGACACTTCTGACGTGGGTGGGCCGAAGTCTGGCCACCGCGTGGTATACTCAACGGGAACGTCCCAAGGGGTGAGGACTGTCCCCGCGAGTTCCACTCGGGTTGGAGCCAACTTTGGCATGGAGCCATCGCCAACTAGGCTTTCGGAGGACGGCGGACCTCCGTTGGTCGGCGATGGGCTCGCGCCCATGCCCCCGGTTGAGACCCCTGAGGAACGTGGTTACCCCTCAGGTGGACTCCCGGAGGCGGACCGAGACTCAACTGGAGTCGTCAATCCACTCCTCGCGGAAACTGTCCGTCGGGAGGCGACCAATGTGTTGCGGCAGACTTTGCCGGACCTGGTGGTCACGATGACGAATACTATTCTGAATCAGATTGTAGCGAGTTTGCCAGATGGCCTGAATGTCCAGACCGGATTGGGGCTTTCGAGCCCACAGGCGCAGGGGGAATCCCTCCCCACGCCTATCTCGGGTCGCCCCGAACTGGGGGCGACACCTGTGACTCCCAACGAGGGAGCCACACCATACGCGGTGGGGCGTACGCCCTTCACGGGGGAGTTCCCCTCGGAAACGCCGGCGGCTACACCAAGCTCGCCGTACCAGACTACAGGCACTGAGGGTGGACTTACCCCAGTGCCACAGCGGCTGTTCCCTCAACGTGAGGTGGCCGCCCAAGATTCAGGTAGCCAACCCGGTCTACCAGCGGATCTTTGACTGTGAGACCTACGCTCTCCACAACAAGTCGGTGGCGTATGGTCCTGACCAGGCCCGAGCTATGGGCCGTGCCAAGAAGAATGCACTTCATTCTTTTGGGCACAGAGCGGAGTGGGATGGAACTCTCCCCCTCCGTGTCTTTGAGTTCCTACGTCGTTTCACAAAAGCCTGTGACGACAATGCCATAAGTGAAGGCATGGCTTTTTACATGCTACAGGAGTTTACGAAGGGAGACCTGCGGACAGAACTTATGTCCGTCATGCCCAGCTCCTCAAGTGGAGGCGCTGGGGAGGTGACGTCCTATTTGGAGCTCGTCAACTGGTTGTTGAGGGCCATGGTTGATGAAGCGGCGTTGGCTTCTCAAGTCGAGGAGTTTACGCAAGCCCATCAGGAAGTGGCGGAGGACGAGTTGTCCTTTGCGGAGCGGGTCCGTAAGCTCAACAATCTTTGTGGGTTTCTTCATCCACAAGCTGTGGTGAAGAGTCGGTTTGTGGAAGGACTCCACTGGTCAGTCCGGATGGAGACCCGGGAGCATAACACTGCCCGGGCGACCCTGGCCGAGTTGGCTAGGTTCGCCTACCGCAGAGGCGAGGCCTACCGCAAGTTGCGGGAAGAACAACGCCAGGAGCGTCAGGCCGAGTTGGCCAAGGAACGGGAAGAGGCGCGCCAGGCCAGAGAGTTGCGAGAGGCACGCCGAATCCGCAAGGAGAGGGTGGTAGCTGCCGTGGGAACTTCCCAAGGTACCTCGTCGTCTTCCCCAGTTGGGAAGACCCCTCCGGGAACTGATCATCGGTGTTGGAACTGCAACTCCGATGGTCACTGGGCATATGATTGCCCCAAGTTGAGTAAACGCATCCAACAGCTTGTTAGGAATGCGAGTAAGAAGTCGGCTACGAACGAAGTGCGTTCACGCCGCGAGGGTGGGTCTCGACCAGTGGTGGCGGTCGCCACACCCTCGACGGAGGGGGCGGACACGTCGTCCTCGGACTCGTCGTCGTCCCCTTCGCCCTCAGATTCGGACGCCAAGTCGGCGGGAAACGAATGACCGTTGGAGCTGGTCGTCCGAAGCTCACAACGGCAGCCTCGGCCAAGTGGGCCAAGAGGACGAACCAACCGTGTCGGATACTGCGGCGACCTAAGGGAGTCCGCCCACCTCGGGTGGGACTTCCCAAGAACGTAAACCCACGTCGGGTCATCGCGGTGCTGACGGGTGAGAACTTCCAGGTGGCTGGACGGGTGCAACTTGCCCCCGGCCGCGCCTGTTGTGCCCGTATCGTACTTGATACCGGGTCAGGAGCCTCCTTGATACGCAAGTCGCTATTACCAAAGGGGATGAGGCTCCAACGCTGGAAGTCTAAAGCTGACCATCTGATCGATATCAATGGTGGGGTACTTCCCATCGTTGGTGCCGTGACCCTACCAACTCGGTTGGGGACCCATGAGGTCGACGTGACCTATGGTGTAGTTGAGAATATATCGGTACCCCTGCTTCTGGGTACCCCTTATGTCGTAACACAAGTGCCTTTGATTTGTGGCCCTGAGTACTGGGTCAAGTTGATGAATGGGGAGACTATCCCCATCCTTGGTAAGGGAAAGTCTGTGGCTCCTGTGACAGTTTCACAGTCGAAGCCTGTTTGTTCTGTGAGGGAAGGGTTTACTGCTACTCTGCGTTTAGCCCGTAATGTCATGTTGCCCCCCAACTCGGTGGCGCACGTGGATGTTGTAACTGATTATGCGGGGAACGGGTTGGTGCACCCTAACCCCCGTCTTGCTCGCAAGCACCAAGTGCATGTTGCCCTTGGCACGATGGACTCCAAAGCCGGAGTCCCGTGGAGGATCAGGTGATGAACCTGAGCTCGTCGCCCAAGTTCTTCAAGTCGGGGGCCAAGTTCGGCTATATCGACCAACACGAGGGACCGGTAGTAGCGGTCACCCTCAGCGCGGGCGCAAGTAGCGACCCGAAGTCCGGAAAGGAGAAGCATCAAGCCAAGTCGGCCGCCTCTCCTCGGCCCCAGGTAAACATGGAGGGTGTTCCACCCAGGTTGAGGGTTCAAGTTGAACGCCTCTTGGACCAATATCACAAGTTGTGGGATGGTCAAT
Organism: Pyropia yezoensis; assembly: GCA_009829735.1. Taxonomy (NCBI): domain Eukaryota; phylum Rhodophyta; class Bangiophyceae; order Bangiales; family Bangiaceae; genus Pyropia; species Pyropia yezoensis. The sequence continues at coordinate 3,390,474 of CM020619.1, forward strand.
TGGGACTCATGAGAGCTACCCAACACCGGATCGAGTTGAAACCCGGTGCGCCCCCTATACGCCAACAACCGTATAGGGGGGGACCCCGTTCAAGGGCCCTCGTTAAGGAGCAAGTTGCTCGCATGGAGGCCCTCGATGTGATCGAGGCCAGCAACGCCGAGTGGGCGAGTCCGGTGGTGATCGTCCCCAAAGTTGATGGGACCCCCCGGTTCTGTATCGACTACCGTAAGCTCAACGAGAGCACGGTGAAGGATAGTTATCCCCTACCTCGGATGGATGACTGTCTGGACTCTCTGGGGGAGGCAAACGTGTTCTCTACCCTGGACTGTAACGCGGGGTACTGGCAAATTCCCATTGCCCCGGAGGACAGGCATAAAACTACCTTTACCTGTCACTGTGGTACCTACCAGTGCAAGCGTCTACCGTTTGGCCTGTGTAACGCGCCGGCAACTTTCCAGCGCGCTATGGACATGATTCTGGCCGGAGTACGGTGGCAGATCTGTCTCGTGTACCTAGACGATATCATTGTGTTCTCCCGAAGTCCGGAGGAACACATTGGCCATCTTGGCCAGGTGTTCAAGCTACTTGCTGACGCCGGAGTGTCACTGAAGGCGAGTAAGTGCCACCTCTTCACTCAAGAGGTGGAGTACTTGGGACATGTTGTCCGTCCGGGGCGTCTCAGTGTCAACGAGAAAAACTTGAGGGCCATCCGCAAGGCTCAGTACCCCGGACCCAGACCCAGATGAGGAGCTTCCTCGGGATGTGTAACGTGTACCGACGTTTCACTAAGGGCTTCGCCAAAGTGGCGAAGCCGTTGAATGAGTTAGTGAGCTCAACGCTACCGAAGAACCTGCCTCCCCCAAGTCGGGTGGAGCAGGAATCCTTTGAGACTCTTCGGGACCTTCTGCTGAAGCCCCCTATCCTGGCTATTCCCAGGTTGGGAGGCCACTACATCCTGGATGTGGACGCTAGCTACGACCAACTTGGTTGTGTGTTGCTTCAGCAACAGCCGGACAAGGAGTACTTGCCGGTGGGATACTTCAGCAAGGGGCTAAACTCGGCCGAGAAGAACTACGGAGTCACCGAGTTGGAAGGACTCGCAGTGGTATGGGCGGTGACGTCACTTCGTCACTACCTAGAGGGTGAGAAGTTCCTCATCCGCTGTGACCACCGCGCGTTGCAGTTCATCTTCAAGACGGACTGTACGAACACTCGTCTCAACCGGTGGAGGGTGCGACTTGCACCCTTCAACTTTGATATTGAGTACCGACCTGGCAGGCAACATGCCCTTGCCGACGGCCTCTCTCGGGTACCTACCGAGGGACTGGACACCACCCCAGTCGATGAGGACATCCCCATCGTGGGGGTAGTCACGCGCTCGGGTCAGGCGTTGAATCCCGAGGCGCCAGGGAACAAGAAGTACTTGCCCCTGTCCCTGGACGAAGTAGTGAAGGCCCAGGCCGAGGATCCCTTCTGCAAGTCGCAGAGGGATACCCTGGATACAGTGGCGGAGACGCGGTTCTTCCTGGGGGACGATGGCCTCCTCATGAGGAGGGGGGTATTCCAGGGGACCGAACAACTTGTCGTCCCCGCATCCCTCAAGGATAGTATCCTTGAGAGGGAGCATAACGCTCCCACGGGTGGACACCTGGGGTCTAGTAAACTATACCAGACCCTGAGGACCAGGTACTACTGGCCGTCAATGGTGGTGGACATCTACAGTTGGGTGGCTGCCTGCACAAGTTGTGCACAGAACCGTCTGATGGAACGGCGGCCTACTACGGCTATGCTATTGTTCCCGGCCAAGGAGCCCTTCGCCGCGTTGGCGATGGACATCCTTGGGCCACTGCCAGTGACCGAGGAGGGCAACCAGTACCTCCTGGTCATCTGTGACCGCTTCACGAAACTTACGCGAGCGATCCCACTGGCAGAGATCACGGCCATGTCGGTCGTGTCAGCCTTCCTAGATCACTGGGTTGCCGCGTATGGCATTCCGGATAGTACACTATCAGACAATGGACCGCAATTTGCGTCTGTACTGTTTCAAGGAGTGCTGGATATGTTGGGGGTTAAGGCAAACTATGCCACCCCCTACCACCCACAAACTAATGGGCAGGTGGAGCGCTTCAACAAAACTATTGTTAGGCAGCTGCGCCATTATGTGAGTGAGCACGTGAAGACGTGGGACCAATACATTTCTATTCTGACCACTGCCTACAATTCGCAGGTTCACTCATCTACCGGGGAAGTACCCCTCGCTTTTGTGACCCCCCGTCGCGTGCGGTCTATTGCCGTGCGGCGGCCGCTCCCAACTAGGGAGGATGGTGGCAGTACGCCCACTCCTACTGAGAGTAAGGCGGAGTTCGCTGCTAGGCTTGAAAACCTCATCCCTAAAGTCAGGGCTGAGATGGACAAAGCACAAAAGCGCTACAAGCGTACCTTTGACAAAAAGGTGCGCAACGCCAAGCATGTCCCCGAGCAGGGTGACTGGGTATTGGTCCACTCACACACCCCAACTGGGGGTAAGTTGGTGTTCCAGACGAAGGGGCCGTACCAGGTCCTTCGTACTGATGGGCGGCGCTTCACCATCGAAAGTGACGATGGGGTCCGCACAGTGAACGGACAGGACGTGGTCAAAGTTGCACCACCGCCTGCAGGCGACCCAGCTTGGGCGCGTGCTTTGAAAACGTGGCGCCTGCCCTCGCTGCCTGCAGCCAAACAGGGCCCGCAGGAGTACGTGTTCGACAAGTTCATCGACCACGGCTGGGATGAGGATACTGACCGCCTCATGTTGAGGGTGCGTTGGTTTGGCTACAAAGCCAAGGATGATACGTGGGAGTATGTGGAGGACCTTCCTGCTGAGAAGGTCCGGGCGTACTGTGCCCGGAACGAGATAGACCCTAACAGCCCTCCCTCAACGTGAGGGAAGGCCGAGCAACAGTGCCAAGAGAGTGCTTCAAGTCGAAGTGGTACGCAGAGTGGCTTTAAACTACAGCCCTAACCCTCACACTCTCACAACAAAGGCAGCTGCCAACTAGGCACGCATGCTAGACTCTCCCACTCCACGGCCCTCGCCCTCACGTGGAGGCGAGCGGCGAGACCCACGCCGATAACGGTCTCCACTCGTTGGAAGGGGCGGCGGCTCCAAGTCGGAACCGTCGCGCCCCTCACGGTCGCGCAAGTGGCGCCGACCGTGGCTACTCTTCTGCCTGGTCTTGCGCGCAAGTTTGCGACGCAGACGCTGGACAGACTCCGTCTCCGATGGGGTAGAGGACTCCGAGACGGAGTAAGACAACTCGTCTTCCGACACGGAGGGAGAGCGCCGCGAGTGACGGCGACGACGGCGAGGAGGCGAGTATGCCCGGCTCGCACGACGCTTGCCACGCCCAAGTGGGGTTGGCTGGGGCATAATAGCCCCAATGCGAGCCAACTCGGCCGTCATAAACTCCGCCACCGACTCGCAACTCGCGGTCGCCACTGCAGTACGAACGCGCTCCTCAAGTTGAGGAGTCTCGGAACTTTGGAGGGTTGCGGTCGACGCGGCCAACCAGGAAATGGTGCGCACCAACGTGGTGATCATCATCTCTGAGGTTAGAGGCGTGGGCGGTAACACCAACTTGGGGTATACCGTCAGGAGGGTGGCCCCCAAGTTGGGAGACACCGGTGTGGATGACTCCACGGCCACGCTGATCGGGATGTTCCCGTGAGGCTGGAAAGGAACAGGAGGAAGCGGAGGGGCACGCCGAGGTGGCGGTACCCGGGTGTAACTGCGACCCCGACTTGGGGCCCCCGCAGTAGGTTGAGTCATATGGTCATCATATGAGGGCACAGCCATAACTATGGGCTTGTCCGGGGGTGGCGCAGTGTGACGATCCACCCCCGGGGCATACGGGTAGTCCCCGATGCCCAACCCCTCTCGTAGGACCACACGGCCGTCGTGAAGTTCACGAGCGACCCATACGAACTGGCGAAGTGCGCCATCGTCCTTGGGCCCCCGAGTGGGGCGGCGCAACTTGTGCTCAATGCTCTCCCACTCGATAAACTTGTGGAGGCGGAGCATCTCCTCAAGTAGAGTGAGTTGTCCTGACGAGCACCCCTCAGCAACTAGCTGAGGGGTGAGCTGTTCCAAACCCTGGATGAGCCGGAGGGGGAGATGCCAGAGCATCCCCCGCCGCTGAACACATGACACCCAGGTCGACATGACCTCGAGGAGCCACTGGGTGGCCAACATGGCCCACACCAGATGATCAGGGCCAGCCGTCAACATGACGGAGCCGAAGTGGTCAAGCAACCGTGGCAACAATGCCGGGAACCCGTAGGGGACCTCAACTTGAGGCCACCACTCGGGCTTCTTCGGGTAGTATTGCTCCTTACTGGCAGCAGACTGCTGAGGAAACTCAAGTTGAGCCGAGGTCACCAAGTAGGGACCTCGCCGGAAGTCCTTCTCCATCCGCACATCAAAGTGATGAGTGTGCGGATCGGCCTCGTGAAGGTACGGGGGGCGAGTTGCCACCGCGTCCCAAGTGAAGGTCGGCAAGTCGCCGGGACCCGGGATAGTTCCCCCGCGGTCCACCATGGCCTTGGCCCGCTGCACGTCCTCGACCTCCTCGTCGTCCAGGAAGGCAAACTGGTCCGTCCTGAAGCCGGCAGGGAACCCGACCCTACGGGGATACTTCTCCCGTAGGCGGTCCCATACCCGACCCATCGCTGCGCCGAGTCGGCCACAGCGAAGAACAGTCAACCCCTCCTCATACAGAGGCCAAGCGGGGTAAAACCACCGCCCCAAGGCCTCACGCGGGACAACTTGTCCCGCCTCCGGGGGAGATCCTGCCGTCAACCCAAAGCCGGGTGACGCGGGAGTCCCACCCCCCGGAGCGATCGCGGAGCCCCCGCCGGAAGTCCCGGCAGGCGCTGCACCGTAGGAGGTGTCCTCCATACGCTCATCGAGAGAGTCCGTCTCCACTCCCGGAGTCGCCATGGCTCTCCCCAAGTTGGGGAGAGACGTCCTGGCTATCGCGGCACGAGACCCGCCTCGAGTTGAGGGGGACTCGGATCGTGGGTAAACGGGTGGCCTCCCCAGCGTGGGGTGGCCCCGTGTAAGGTGAAGGAGAAGTGGTGGTGGTGGTGAGGTGTGAACCGAGGAGAGCAAGCTGCCAAGTGGGCAAGCTTGAGGAGAGGGGCGGCCAACGTGACCGCCTCCACATCCGCGTTACGTACTCAAGGGGGGACAGCAAGTCGCGTCCCCCCCCAACGCCGAGACGTGCGTTTACGCACCCCCTCACAGGGCCGACCGGGTCGGTCGGAACTGAGGAGAGGGGAGTGTGGCAGTATTGACCCCCAGGTAGGGGGCAACACGTGCCATGCAAGGGGCGGCAGGCCACTAGCCTGATCCGTTCCTCCCCCTGCATTTGGGTCCATATTCCCTAAGTTCGGGATAGTTAGCTTAGTAGTAAATCCAACTTGGATTTGAGGGTTTTCTGCATTTATCGTCTTGAATTTTCGTGTGGCCCGGTGGGCAGGTGCTGGGGTGGGAGATTCTGAGTGGCGAGATTCTGAGTGGACCCTGGGGGGATAAGGGGAGGGACAGCGGGGCTTGGCCCTGCGTCCCCGTCCCGACCAAGAAACTGTTGGACCACACACCATCTTCTTGTTTGTCCGTGGGGGGATTGCCCCACAACAGGGATAGAGTGTGTGCGACTTGCACTTCTTCCGGTTCCCCCGACACGGGAGGCAGCCCTCGCACACCGCCCCAACTTGGGTACTGTGTGTGCGAGTGGTTTTTGCCACAACAGTGACAGCGGCACCACCCCAGACGCGCCGCTGCAGGACCGGGTGGACGCGCTGCCCCGGCGCAAGGGGTGTCGTCGACTGGCACCCGTCCCCGGCCTTCGCTACAGCCTGAGTGCCGCCCACTTTCGCGAGGCCAGCGGCGGTAACTTTTTGGCCCGTGCGTGGAAGCAGTGGCGGGCACGCAGCGGTACTGGGGCGGGACCGGTGGCGGCGGCGGTGGCGGGACTGGTGGCGGCGGCGGGTGACGGAGGCGGCGTCGCCGGCCACCTACCACCCGTCGACTTGGCAGCAGCACACGGCACGATGCGTACCGGCGACGACGGCATGCACCTGCAGGCAACGCTCGAGTGGGCCGCCCGTCGCAACACGGCCGTGTACGGCCAGCGATTTGGCGCCCAAGCCACGCGACACCTGCGGGCGGCGCGTGTGCGCAAGGCCATCCAACGCGGCCGCTTTGCTGCCTCGGTGGCGCGGGACCTGACCGGCGGCCTCCTTCGCCAGGTCCGTGGCGGCGGCGCGGTCGTCGTGGCCATGGGCACCGCGCGCGTGCGCGGGGGGGACGCCTGGCTCCGCCGCCACCTCCGACGGCTGTGCTGGTTTGTCGACCAGGACGAGTTCAACACGAGCAAGGCGTGCTCCGAGTGTCACGACAAGATGGTGCTCATCTACTCGACGGGCAACCCCCCCCCCAAGATTCCAAGAGAGCTGTATGGGCCGCCGGCCGGCCCTCTGCCGTCGACACGGCGTGTGCGGATGGCGGCTGGGTCGCGTCGGGGGCGGCCAAAGCGGGCCCTCCCCTCTGCTACCCACGTGACGCGCCGAGGGCCAGACCCCGACGGCTACCGGGAGGCCGTCCGAGCCACTGCCCGTGCTGCTGCTGTGGCGCGGCGCGCGGCCGCGCTGGCCGCCTGTGCCGTCGAGGACCGCGCCGTCTATGCCGACCCGAGGCGGCTGAGCGAGTGGGCGGCCAAGGGCTGCTACACGTGCTCTCTCGCGGCCCCACAAGGCCCCGGTCACCCAGCGCCACACCCGCCCGTGATTCGCAATCGGGACGACGTTGCGGCCCGCAACATTGCGTGGGTGGCCGCTCGTCGTCTCACGGGTACCAACGTGTGGCCTTTCAAGCGCCCGTTTGGTATGAGGTGGGCCTGGACGACCAAGCGTCCTCCCAGTGGTGTTCCCGTCCCGCCTGTACGTCGCACCCGTGCGACTACGCGGGTCGATGTATGGCCCGTACTGGCTGCAGTGGACACTGTCGTCGACGGTGGTGGTGGCGGTGGCGGTGGCGGTGGCGGTGGCAGTGGCGGTGGCGGTAGGGGGGTTGTCGACGGCGACGCGACGGCGGCGTCCTGTACGACGCGACGCGGTGCTCCTGGTGGGGAACAGGTGGCGGCGGCCGGCAGTGCCATGGACGGGGTACGTCGGGCGGAGACGGGGGCGACAGACGCGCCCCGTGGTCTGGTGGACACTGCAAAACGCCAAGACAGCGCACATCTTGCCCGTGACCCTCACCTACCACGGGGTGCGTCAGCCGCCCCCTTTTTCGCCGACGAGCCAATTATGGGTAATTGTCGGCCGTTCACTAGTAGGTTAGACGCCGGCTTTTCCCGGGGACCTTTCCCAGGATGAGTCGGATGTTTCCCGGAGGGGTTTAACCGATAGTTAGACTCATGCTATGCGTAACGTGCTTCAACGGCGACCACGGCTCGATAGATGCAAACAAGGAAGTTTGTATGCCGAGGCAGTCTGCCCATTGGCTGACTGGGGGATGCCCAAGCGTGATTCTTTCTGTTCAAGAGACTCAAGGTAAAGACTGTCCATGTGAGTGTCCTGTGAGGCTTCCAGAGCGTGCTCCTTCAACTTGCTAGTCTTGGGTCACGCACTCAACAACCGAAGCTCATCTGGAACGGTATTCTGGAGTCCACAGATTGGATGAGGACAGGAATTGTCGGCCACTGCAGCCGCAGAACTTGCGACAAGTGCGCACTTGCGAGGCCAACCTGACAATGGGGCCGCCAACTCTGCTGGAGACGGTCCCTCGTCCACCGGACGCCCGGCTTGGCGGGTAGCCGTGTCAGAGCATGTCCCAGTAAATGATCTCGCACCGATGGTGACAGCGTGTACCCCCTCGGAATCGCCTCCAGAGCGACCTACATGAGACTGGTCCGATTTCGTACTGCATGATGCGGTGACCACTCGGCCGAACGAAAACAGCGCTTGCCAGGCCCGTGTTGGGCGTTGTTCGCCTAGCGAACGCCCCAGCGAAACGGAGCTTGCTGGGCTTGTTAGCTAACAAAATAGTTCGCTAGGACGCGCCAGGCGTTCGCTGGGTTTGCGTCAACAACGGACGATCGCTGCCGCTGCGGCACGTGAGAGCCGAGGGCAGTCCTTGCCGCAAACGAGGCGGCCGCCACCTTGACGGCTGCCACAGTCCGGGGTTGTCGCGGCTACGCGGTCGCGGTGACGTATTGGATAGGAAGTCTTTGTGAGCCGCTGCACGTGGGGCAGCAGCTAACGCGACCACGGTCGCCGACACGAAGTCGACGTGTTCGCCCGCGGCCCGATCGCCTCCCAGTGGTTAAGTGCCCTAATGCAACGCTTAGACGCAAGGTTAGACTCACTCAACTGACGTCCGAGGGCGTGTCGACCGCTCATTGGTCATCTAAACTCTAGTTTGACCGTCAAGCACTTGAGACGATCCTGAGAGCGCCGAAGCGTACGAGGTCCTTTGTGTAACGTCCACGTGAGACCTGGCCGAACGCACTGGACGGATTTTCTACTGTTCAGACGTTCGTTCGCGGAACGATCCGCGGACGATTTTTCCGTCGTTCCGGCACACCGAGTTGTCCGCTCCTGTTCGCCATTTCGTTCTATTGTCACACCCTCTGACGATGAGTAGAGCCCCCGTCAGCAACCCCCTGAGGGGGCCGGGGGCTGACGACCCTGAACTGGCGCCATTCATTTCGGAACGATTTGCGACCACCGGCAGTTGGTTCGGGCCCATGTGCTAACTGAGGCTCGCACGAGGGGGTGGCAAAATTAACATGTTGACGGGGGACGACTGGAGGGCGATGTATTGAGACTCTTTTTCTGCCCGGGAGTGCTCCTTCTTGAAACGCGCTGAGGCATCGGTAAATGTTCCATGGCATGAGCACTTGTGATTGGTTGTCGAGTGCTCTCCAGAGTGACCACGTGCTGCCACCCGCAGCCCTCTGCTGCAGGACGTGCCACCAGAATCTGGTGAATGAGTGGCCTCGGCAGGTGTGGGTTGCGATCTCTCTTGCCGCCGTCCCCCCTGTCGCCCTCCCGTCGCCCCCATTTCCGCGGCCCGGTTGCGGTGCCGAGAGTGGCGATGGGGGCTGCAGCGGGGGTTGCCTTCCCCGCCGGCCCCACCGGCGGCTCTCGTCCGTAGCGACATGGTCGACCCCACCAACCTTGTCGCTGGCCGACCCGTTTGCTTCTCGTTCGACGTCTCCTTCCTCGTGGTATTCTACGTGTCGTGCTCGGCGGCGTCACCGACAACCACGGCACCGACGACGCTGGCGGTGGGAACCTATGGAAGGCGGCGGCGGCGGTGGCGGCCACAGCTGCGGCGTTCTCGGCGCCGGCCGCGCTCCACCCGGGACGCACCCGTCGTTGCCGCGACCGTGCCGTCGCGATTGTCGATCTCCCTGGTTGATGTGTGTGTGGCAGTTGTGAGGGATCGACACGGTATCGTTGGCGTTGGTCGTGGCTGCGGCACTCACGCAGGTGGTTGGCGGCAAAGAAGTTGTGGGGGCGGACGGCGGCTGTCTGGCGCGCCTTGCCGCCTCGCGGCGAGCGGGGGTGATGGTGGGGGGCAGGTTTCGGTCATGGCTGCCAGGCGCTGCTTGTGAATCCTCTTTCACCGCTCATTGTTCTTCGCCAAGAGGACGAGATCCCCCACGCGTCGGCCGTGCCAGCATCTGTGTGGGCGCATGTGTTGTTTGTGTTCCCCCCCCCGCTCCGTCATCCCCTCCCCCCCCCGTCCCCTCCCCCTTCCTTCCCCCCGTTCTCCGTCTCTCCCCGAGCTCATGTCTCTCCCACCCCCCCCCCCCCCCCCCATCCCTTGCCCTGCGCGGCGTCGTCCTATCGCTCCCACTGGTTGCGATGGTCGCCGAGCACCCCGCCCCCAGCTGCGGTCCTCTTTAGGCATCGGTGCAAAAAGCGGCCCGTCCATCACTTATCCCGCCACGTGTCGTTCTGCTCCGTTGCTCACATGGCTGCCGGCGTGGCCCCCGACACGTGACGATGGCACTGTGTCACGCCGCCTCTGCCACCGTCGCTGTCGCCGCCACCACTCTCGCCATTGTCGCCCCCGCCCCCGCCGCCGCGGTCACAGTCATCGCCCCCGCCCCCGCCGCCGCAGGTACCTCTGCCGTGGCGGGGCTGTCTTCCCGCGGCGCCACCGCATCGTGGCCACCCCCTCCGTCACGACCTCCGACAGCTACCGGCCTCGCCGCTGCTGCCAGCCGCGCCGTCGCCGCCGGTGCCGCCCGCGCCGTCGCCGCCGGTGCCGCCCGCGCCGTCACCGCCGGTGCCGCCCGCGCCTACGCTGCAAGTGTCGTCTGCTCCGCGTCTGCTGTTGCCGGCCGGCGCCGGTGGCGGCCGTTCCGCCGCGGCCGTCTTCGCCGGCCGTGCCGGAAGCGCCCGTGACGGCCACCCGCCGCGGCCGCCGTTGGCGCCCGTGCCGGCGGCGCCGGTGGCGGCTGTCCCGCCGCAGCTGTTGTTGGCTACCCGGCGGCCACAGTTGCTGGTCGTCTCGCCGCCGCTGCCCCCGACCCTCTCGCCGCTGCTGGCGTCCACCGCCCTGTCGCTCCTGTCACAGGCCGCGTGGCCGGCGCTGGCGTCTGCCGCATTGTCGCCCCTGCTGATGGTCTCCGTGCCGCACGTGGTGCTAGCCGCCCTGTCGCAGCTGCCGCTGGCACCTGCCGCCCCGTCGCCGCAGTCGCCTGCCGCCCTGTCGCCGCTACCGCCGGCCGGCTCGCCACCGCTTGCGTCCCTTGCTATTTCACCGCGTCCACTGACCGCACGGCCGCGGCTGGCGCCTGCCACCCTGTCGCCACTGCCGCTGGCCGGCCCGCCGCACGTAGGGCTTGCCTCCCCGTCGCCGCTGCCGCCGACCGTCTCGCCGCCGCTGATGCCTGCCGCTCTGTCGCCGCTGCCACCCACCGCCGTTCCGCACGTGGCGCCTGTCGCCCTGTCTCCGCGCCCACCTACCACCTCGCCGCCATTGGCGTCAGCCGCCCAGTCGCTGCTGAAACTCGCCGCGTGGCCGCCGCTAGCGCCTGCCGCCCTGTCGCCGCAGCCGCCCACCGCATCACCACCCCTGGCGCTTGCGGCCTCGCCGCCCCTGGCGCCTGCCGCTCTTTGGCCGCTGCCGCCCACCGCGTCGCCACCCGTAGCGCTCGCGTCTTCGCTGCCCCTGGCGCCCGCTGCCCTGTCGCCGCTGCCGCCGGCCGCCTCGCTGCAGTTTGCGCCTGCCGCCCAGTGGCCGCTGCGGCCAGCCGCCGCGCCACCGCCGGCGTGTGCCGCTCTATCGCCGATGCCAGTAGCCGCGTGGCCCGTGCTAGCGCCTGCCGCTCTGTTCCCCCTGCTGCTGACTGTCGCCCCACCACTGACACCTGCCGCCCTGGCGCCACCGCCGCCGACCGCCTCGCCACCATTGGCGCGTGCTGCCCTGTCGCCGCTGTGGCCGACCGCCACGCCGCCGCCGACGTCGGCCGCTCTGTCCCTGCTGTCAGTAGCCGCGTGGCCCCCCCTGGCGCCTGCCGCCTTGTCGCCGCTGCCAGCCACTGTGTCGCCACCCCCGGCCCTCGTGGTCTCGCCGCCGTTGGCCCCTGACGCCCTGTCCCCGCTGCCGCCGACAGCCTCGCCACCGTTGGCGTCAGCCGCCGTGTTGCGGACGTGGCCGCAAACGCCAGTGGCGGCGACGCGGCGGGCAGCAGCAGCGACAGAGCAGCAGACGCTGGCGCCTGCCGCCATGTCGCCGCTGCCGCCCTGTCGCCGCTGCCGCCCACCGCGTCGCCGCCCCTGGTGCGCGCGGCCTCGCCGCCCCTGGCGCCTGCCGCCCCGTCCACGCGGCCGCGGACCGCCTCGCTGTAACGGGCGCCTTGCGCCCTGTCGCCGCCGCCGGCGTGTGCCGCTCTGACGCCGCTGCCAGTAGCCGCGTGGCCGCCGCTGGCGCCTGCCGCCCTGTCGCCGTTGGCGCCCAGTCGCTGCTGCCGCGCACCGCGTCGCCGCCCCTTGCGCTCGCGTCCTCGCCGCCGCAAGCGCCTGCTGCCCGGTCGCCGCTGCCGCCGACGGCCTCGCCGCCATTGGTGCGTGCTGGCCTGTAGCGGGCGCGGCCGGCCGGCGCGCCGCCGCCAGCGTCTGCTGCTCTGTCGCTGCTGCTGCCCGCCGCGTCGCCGCCACTGGCGTTTGCGGCCTCGCCGCCCCCAGCGCCTGCCGCTCGGTCGCCGCTGCCGCCGGCCGCCTCGCTGCGATAAGCGCGTGCTGCGCTGTCGTCACCGTGGCCGGCTGGCGCGCCGCCGCCGGCGTCTGCCGCCCTGTCGCCGCTGCCAGTAGCCGCGTGTCCGCCGCTGGCGCCTGCCGCCCTGTCGCCGCTGGCGCCCAGTCGCTGCTGCCGCGCACCGCGTCGCCGCCCCTGGCACTCGCCGCCTCGCCGACCCTGGCACCTGCCGCCCTGGGTCCGCTCCCGCTGACCGCCTCGTTGCCGCTGGCGTCGGCCGCTCTGTCGCCGCAGCCAACGACAGCCGTTCCCCACGTGGCAACTGCCGCCCTGTCGCCGCTGGCGCCAACGACCTCGCCGCTGCCGGCGTCGGCCGGTATGTCCCTGTCCCCGCTGCCGCCCACCACAGCGCCACCGTTAGCGTCAGCCGCCGTGTTGGAGACGTCGCCGGCCGGCGCGGCGCCGCCGGCGTCGGCCGCTCTGTCCCTGCTGCCAGTAGCCGCGTGTCTGCCGCTGGCGCCTGCCGCCATGTCGCCGCTGCCGCCCTGTCGCCGCTGCCGCCCACCGCGTCGCCGCCCCTGGTGCGCGCGGCCTCGCCGCCGCTGGCGCCTGCCGCCCTGTCGACGCTGCCGACGACCAACTCGCTGCCGCTGGTGCCTGCCGCTCCGTCGCCGTAGCCACTTACCGCCGTTCCTCACGTGGCACCTGCCACCCTGTCAAGGCGGCTGCCAACTACCTCGTCGCCATTGGCGCTAGCCGCCCAGTCACTGCTCCAACTCGCCGCGTAGCCCCCGCTGGCGCCTGCCACCCTGTCGCCACTGCCGCTGGCCGGCTCGCCGCACGTAGGGCTTGCCTCCCCGTCGCCGCTGCCGCCGACCGTCTCGCCGCCGCTGTCACCACCCGCGGTGGACAGGGCGTCGCAACGGCCGGCCAGACAGTGGGGGGGGCTGGCGGGGGTGCCCTACGCCGCCGTCGCGGCGGCCGCCGCCGCACCCGTCTCTACCGCCGCGGGAGACCAACCGACCCCCACAGCCGCTGCTCTCACGTTGGGGGCAGACATGGTACCATCCAGGCGGAAAGGCAAGAAAAAACACCAAGAGAGCGCGCATTAACGACAACGCCCACAGCGGTCGCGCCGCTGACCCGGGTTTGAGGTCTGCGTCGGTGTCGCCTCCGCCACCGCCGCCGCCGCCACAACCGCAGTCAGAGGGCGCAGTCGGGTCCGTCTCAGCCTCCCCGTCGCGGTCCTCGCAGGGCCGCCGTGACGACCACAAACGCTCAAGGCGTGCGCCCCGCAGAGCACCCCACACAGCGCGCGCGCTCTGCACCGTCTCGCCCCCCGCCACCACCGCCGCGTCCTCCGCCGTGCTCGGCCGCGAACACACATCGGGGGGCTCGCATCGTCGTCCGCGGCGACGTCCACTCTACGGTTGGGGTCCGCGTCGCCGCCACCGATGCCGCTGCTAGCACCACTGCACATCGAGAGGGCCGGCAGGCCAGCGTCAGGGGGGCCACCATCCCCAGCGCCCCGCCCGGCCCGCCGCCACAACCCCCCGCGACGGGCTCCGGGCGGGACACGCAGAGGGTAGCGGGCAGGGGCCCGCCGCCACCGCCACCGCTGTAGCCGCCTTACCCACCGACACCGCCGCAATCACAGGAGTGCACCTCGATCGCGGTACGGTCGTAGAAACGCGCCATCTGACACGCGGGCGGTGTCCGCCAGCGAAACGCCCACCCCCCCCCCCCGCGGCGGAGGGTGCCCTCCCCTCAAACAATGGCCACGCCCGCACCACGGGAGCCCCCCGAGGCGTACGCCCCGATGCCCTGCGTGTCAAATACGGGTGGCCTGCCACCAGGCGGGGAGCCGCCCCCACCGGAGACCGCAGCAGCAGGGCCACGAGGAAGGACGCCCCCGAGCGGGACAGCGCCGGCGACGGCGCGGGGGCAGGAGTAGGGGGCGCAGCCGCCACCACCCGCTCCAGCGGGGACACCCGAGGCAACGGGGGCACCGACCCCCTGCCCGCCGCCGCCGTCACCGCCCCCTTCCGCGGCCGTTGCTTTAGGGCCACAGGGTTTGCCCGCAAGCCGCCGCAAGCAGCGCCTCCACATGACGGTGCCGGTCCTGGTCGGCCGCCCAGGCCTCGGGCGAGCTCGTGGCCATCATAGGCACCGTCCGACGACGCGGGGCGCACGTTTGGGCCCGCACACCCGCCGCCAACAGCACAGCCACCACCCCCATATGGCCACCATTTAAGGCGGCGATCATGGTAGCGTGATTGCCCCAGCCGGCCGCGCCGGCAACGGCGCCAGCACGCGTCAACAGCATCGCCAGCTCCGTGTCGCCGCTGGTCGCGGTCGCGTGCAAGAGCGACCGGGTGCACGATGCGTCGGCGACAGCACCCGCCGACAGCAGTACCTTCACCACCCCATGGCGGCCAAGGCTGGCGGCCAAGTCCAGGGGAGTATGCCCAGCATGGTCCGCCACATTTACGGCGGCACCCGGCTCTGCGAGCGCCGCCACCACCCTATCAACTCGAGGAGAGGATTCGGGGGTCTCGGCGGCCGAGTGCAAGGGCGTCCGCGCACAAATGTCGGCCGCGTCGACGGCGGCGCCCGCCGCGATCAGCACCGCCACCGCCTCGACGTGGCCACCGCGCGCGGCAAGGTGTAGGGGCGTCTGCCCATCCGAGTTCGCCACATCAACCTTGGAGACCGCCGCCTCAAGTCGGCCGGCGGGGGGGGTGGGAGGGGTGAATCTGCCGGCGCGGCGGGTGGGGCCGAGGGCACGGTGCGGCCGCGCCACCCGCTGCGGGGGTTAGCTAAGACCCCCCGAAATCGGACTCGGCGTTTCTCGCCTCCTGGTTGGATGGTCGCTGGGACCGTCGTGGGATGTCAGCTCAGCTTATGATTGGTGAAACGTCCTTCGTCGTGCAGAGGCCTTCAGGATTTCTGCCGAGGCCTTCAGGATTCTGCGCGAGAACCTGAAGGCTGTGGTTTCCCTGGTTGCGGAACAGGGACGACCCGTTTCTCCGCGTGCGCTCGGCTCTCCTCCCCTCCGTACCCGCGCCCGCTGCACCGGCTCGGCTCCTTCGTGCTGTCCCCTGCACCGGCTCGGCTCCTCCGTGCCGCCCGCTGCACCTGCTCGGCTCCTTTGTGCCCCCGCGCCCGCTGCACCAGGCTCGGCTCCTTTGTGCCCCCCGCTGCACCTGCTCGGCTCCTTTGTGCCCCCGCGCCCGCTGCACCAGGCTCGGCTCCTTTGTGCCGCCCGCTGCACCGGCTCGGCTCCTCTGCGCCGGCTCGGCTTCTTTGTACTGCCCGCTGCACCGGCTCGGCTCCTCCGTGCCGCTTGCTGCACCTGCTCAGCCAACCTGGCGACTTTCCGCGCAGGGTCTACGTGCGCTCTGTGGAGCCGATTCAAGGAGTCTGCCGGAGACAACGGTACGCATGGCCGGGGCGAAGGTTGTGGAGATGGTCCCGGCGGCGGCGACGGCTCGACGTCGTGCTCGGCAATGCGACCGCGACCCGTCTGGAGCTTGCTCAGCAGGCGTTGCCTGTCGTGGTCTGCGAGCTGCGTTCCTGAGCGGCCTGGTGCGTGCTCCTCCTCTGTGTCTGCGGGCATGGTCATGCGTTTGGGGCGACTAGGTGGTGCGCTTCCAATTTTAGAGGAGCTCGGTGCCCGCCGGCAAGACGGGCTCCCTCCACATGCCGACGACCTGTTTTCGCCGACCCCGCCGATGGACCTGGAGGTGCAGTCCACGGAGCGTGAGATTGGGCAGCTGTGGTCGGCTGTGTATGACGTGCGGCGTCGCCAGTCTCCCCCGAGGCGGACCCTTCCGTCCCCGACCCCCCGACTCAAGGTGCGGCAGAGGAAGACGAAGTCGGTTCGTTGCCCGGCACTGTACTTGCGCGCATCGGGCGGTGGCGGCAAGACGGAGACCTTGCGGCAGTTCATCAACCTGAAGGACGACAGTGACGTGGTGCCGCCGCAGGCCCAGCGACTTGCGAGTGAATCCCAGATCTACGCTCTCAACTTCAATGGCATGTCTGCGGTGGAACCTGCGGTGGAGGACGTCTTCATGAAGGGCTCCTCTGCCTACTTGCCCCTGCTCCTGCGCATGCTCTACCTTGAGCGTGCGAACTTCAACTCGTGCAGCTGGGCCGCCTTCTGTGCGGCCTGCGTCGAAGCGCATGATGCCGGGACGCTCTCATCATCCGCTGTTATTAAGGAGGTGAAGGAGCTCCTGGCCTACCGGCGTGGCCACCCAGGAGCTCCTGTGCTCCTGGTTGTGGACGAGCTGCTCAAGTGCAACAGCCTCAAGACCCCCGAGGGGTGGGAGGCGAGCACTGTGGCGGGCAAGTACCGGTCGCTGTGTTGCCGCCTGCTGGATGTCGAGCTCGGCAACGTCATCTTCGCCACGCTCAGCTACCAGTTCGTGGCGGACGAGCGCACGGGCTCCAACCGTCGGGTGGTGATGGGCACTTCGCTCTCCAACTTTTTGATGGAGGATGTCGTGGCCCTGCTCGACGCTGCCTTTACCTACCTGTACAACGTGGAGGATCTGGGTGTGAAGTCCGACGGCTCCATCGGACACGTCGACCTCTGTGTGCAGCTCGACTCCCCGGAGTACTTCGAGCTGCTGCAGTCACTGGCCTCTCTGACCGGGGGCCAACGCCGGATTGTGTCGGAGCTGTACGGAGCCATCTGGGAGTGCAAGAAGGGCGCCACTGTCGAGGGGCTGATCCAAGACTGTGGCGCTCAAGTTGCTCTCAAGCCGACGAGCACGCCTGCGCTAGGGCGAGACAAGGACTACACGGAGGCGGTGTTGCGGGTGCTGCTGCTGAACAAGGCGGTGTCCGTGACGGGGACGCTCGTCAAGGTCAGCCGTGGTGCCAAGGGCGTCCTGACGGAGCCAGTTCGTCGCCGGCCATCTGATGACGGCACTACCCCGTACTACACCTTTGACGAGCTGGCCTCCTCGTCCAGCCTCTTCTTGCACGAGTTGGACCGAGAGGACATTGCGCGCGTGACGATCATACCCGCCACGCTCATCTTCCTCGAGAACCATGCCATAGACCAGCCGAGCGCGTCCCTCCTGTCGGTTGTGGCGGACCTGGTGGCGACCGAGTCGGAGCTGAGATGGAAGGCGTGGGAGCTGTTCCATGTCCGCTGGGAGCGTGCAGTGTCCCTAGCGCGTTCCTTGTCGCCTCTGGCGTTTAGTCGGTCGTCACTGTCCGAGCTCTACAAGCTGTCGAAGGGGACGTATGTCGGCTCAAGTCCCGTCTTCCATACTCCGGTGGACGCGTCCGTCTTCCGCTCGGAGATTGAGACAGTCGCCGATGCGCATGCGTTTTGGGAGTTTGCGCTTAAGCCCGACAAGTGTGACGCGCTCTGCCGCACGCTGTACCTAATGCCTGACGATTGCCCTGGTGTCGACGCTGTGGCGTTCCATCGACGCTGTGGCACCCGCGGTGGCTCGGAGATCCTTGCTGTGTTGTTCCAGTTCAAGTACACGGTGGACGCAGCGTCCACCATGCTGTCCACGGCAGACGTCAAGACCTGCTGGGAGAGCCTTGCCCATGCCGACTGCGTTGGTGATCTGTGGGACGCGTGGAAGGACAAGATTGCCCTCATCTTTGTAGCGCGGCGCTCCAGCTACACCATCTCTCCTCCCAAGGAGACCCAGTCGCCAACCAAGGAGCGCGGCACGCCCATTCCTCGTATGGAGGACTGGTCTGAGCGCGTCGCTGTGCTGGCGGCTGAGGACCTGGAGGCCGTGTATGGACCGGCGCTCGCCTCGTTCGTGGAGGCGGCTGACCTTTTGCTGCCTCGCAACGTGAGCGCAACAAGTGGATGACTCAGTGCCGGTTTTCTGCACCTGCGGCGCTCCGCGACCTGGCGCTGAGGGAGGCGCTCTGCAGGGCAGGCTGGGCCCGCACCGGAGGCCCTCGCGTCCTCTCGCTAGCAGAGGTGGTGGGGGTAGAGGTGGGCGAATGAGGCTCGCTGCGGGGTGTGATGGTCGCGTGATGGCAGACGCCCCCCTCTCCACACCCGGCCGCCACTAGAGCCGCGCACTCTGCGGCGTCCACTACAAGCCCAAACACACAAGGGAGAAAAGCGCCTCAGTCTTGCACGTCTGTAACGTTGCTCGAATACAAGAGCCCAAGCCCTTCAACAAACACACTGAACGTGGGCCCAAGGTAGCGATACACGTCCTTCTCACAAAGCACAATCGTGTTCTGCAGCTTCTTGTGCACATGCCCAGACGCCTTGCGCGCAGACCCGGCAAACCTCGTAGACACGCGCCGGCGCACGGCCACGAGAAGGACGACGTGCGGCTCCCAGGCATCCCAGTTCTCAAACGCTGTCTGCAGCTTGTCTGCCATAGTGACGACCTCCCCGAACCCCAACGCCTTGCCCTCCTTCTCTTCTTGGGTGTGCGTCTTGTACTGCACGCCCACGACGGTTGGATGTCCGTCAAAAAAGGCTGGGAAGAAGATGACTGCATCGAGGGCAGCCTGGTTTGCCTGCAGTGGCCACACTCGCCCAAACAGCATCGGCTCCTTGTCGGTCCTTACCCACGACAGCAGGACCCCAAGCTTCCGACGCTCGACGTACGACGCCGACGGCTGCACTGACGCATCGATGAGCACCCTGCGCACAAGCGGGCCGGAGCCTACGTAGGCGGGTCCACTGCCGCCGAACAGCGGTACAAGGCCACCGACATCAGGCCTGGCAACGCCAGGCTGGCCGCCGCCGTAAAGCATATGCGGGGTGATCGCTGCGTAATGCTCCACACATGCGGCACGGCAGACAGCCAGAGCAGCTTCACAACGACACATGACGATCTCGTATGCTAGAGGAGAGCCTGACCACAGCATCTTCCCGTCCACCACCGCCCGTAAAGAGCTCTGGAGCAAGCCCGTGAGCCCATGCAAGCCAGATACCTCGGCTGCGACGCCGACGGGCGTTGGGTGCTCCCTTGCTGCATTGACGATGGGGCCGCCACCTTCAGAACAGACAGTGCTGACGTCGCTGTCACGTTCATCGTTGTCATTTCTGCCGCCATCGAGATCTCCGACTCGGATGCCGTTGCTGCCGCTGTCGTGGCTGACGTCCGTGTCGCTGAAACTGCCGTCGCTGTCCAGGGACGATGATCCACTACCACCGGAACGCGGTAGAGCGGCCGCAGCAGCCGCCGCAGCATCCCGTGCTTCCCGGACTTGACGCTGCTGTTCCGGTTCCGCGTACCTAGGAAGAAGCTTGAACAGAACAAAGGCCGGAAGTACCATCTCAAAGATCTCGCCACCGGAACCCAGGACGTACCCTAGCCGCCGAGCCTCGTCATTGGTGATGAGATCGCCTGAAGGCAAGCGAAGAGCCTCGTTGTCAGCTCTCACATATTGCCCCAGCAGAGCCCGGGCTATGACCTGGGTGCCGCCCTCCGAGCGCCAGAGAGTACCGTACCGGTCCACGAGCGCCACCACTGCTCCCTGCCTGATGACGTCCCATACATGCGTTCCGGGCTCGGCGGCCAGCAGAGCCTGCGCAACGGCGACGGTGAACCGCGCATGTCGTCCCACGAGTTGAGTCAACACCGCGAGAAGAGCGCTGCGACGGTAGGCCCCCTTGACGAGCGCACTCTCGTCCTTCTTGACCTCCCACTGCAGCAGCTCACCGCCGGTGTTGATGTGCAAGCCAATCTCGGCCATCTGGTCAAGATAGTCAGTAAAAACTGCCTCAGAGTCGAATGGCGGAAGTGTCGTCATCTCAAACACAGGCCGGAGCGTGCCGGTCTGACGCTCCCGCATCATGTCGTCGTTGAGCAAAGAAGACATGCCCACAACACCGCCATACAAGCTCATAGTCTTGCACAGGTACGACCTTGTAGCATCACCGGACGTCGAGTAGCCTGGGTAGTGCTTCTTGGACAGGGTGGTGGACACCAGGAAGACCTCATCAGCCAGTACAATGAGTGGGCAATTCTTGACTCCACGGTTGGCTCGGCGCTTCAGCATTTCCGCAACCTCCGCTTGAATGATGTCAGCAGTGAGGGTGACCCCAAGAGCTCTGCGGCATCCGGCCATGAAGTCCGCGAAGTTCTGTGGAGAAGCGTCAGGCGACAAGCAAGCAACCTCGGCGTATATCGCCCGCAGCATGACGTGCAGGAAGGCGTGGTTGGGGATGGCCGCGACATGCTCGTCCTCGGTCAGCAGCATCATGCTGCTGTTGAAGGTGATGCCCATGACGACGGCACCTTCCAAGTCCTTCAGGATCTGGGGGTCAAAGTGTGCATCCTCCAGAAGCGCGGCCATGACCTCCTCGTTATTGTCGCTGACTGCTTGGATGATGCTTGCGAGCTCCAGAAAGAAGTCCGTCTTTCCCGCGCCGGACGACGCGACGACGCAGGAGAGGGGCACCCGAGCACGGTCCGGGTGATTGAGCGCTTGCACGAGGATCTTCAGGGCCTGGCGGATTTCCGGTAAGATGTGGACTCGAAACAGGCACTTGATCGGAGAAGGGCGAAACAGAGCGCCCCAGTCCGGTGCCGCACGACAATCGTCAAACAAGCCGTCGCGGGCCAGTCCCATTTCTACAATCAGCTCGCACACCGGTCCGGGGAATGTGACAGGCTCGGGGACGCGACGAGAAGAGGAAGTGCCAAGAGAATATCCCGCAGCAGCCTCGCTAGCAGCATGAGGACGAGCACCCGTAGGAGAGAATGAGCCCTGTAAATCCCAGTGAGGACGACGGCAAGGCCGACAGACAAGGGCAGAGCAGCAGTAGGAAAGGAGAAAGCGTGTCAGTTAGCATGAAAGCCGCACATATAAAAGCAAGTAGCTCACCAAGAAGACTGGTCTCGCTTCCTTCACCCCGCGTGTTGCTTGCAGGGGTCTGGACGTACATCTTGAAGCTGCAGAGTCAAGCTGCGCTTGTCAGCCTCGAGACGCGTGAGTTTCTCGTTCAGCCTCAGCAGAAGGGTGGTGTGGAGCTTCTTGTCCACGTCGTGGCTCGCCAGGTTAGCCCGGGCGTGGTAGTATTCTCTCTGCAGGTTCTCGATGGCCCTGGCGCTAAGGTCTGGTCGCTCGAGCTTCACCATGATATCCGTCATCTGCTGGTCGGCTTCCTCGCGCGCCGCCCTCGCGGTCACCAGGTCCGTCTTCGTCGCGGTGAGCTGGTCCTCCGCCGCCCGCAGCTCGCCGTCGATCACCACCAGCTGCGCCTTCAGGCCTTTCTCAACACCATCTGGCCCACCCCCCGCACCACCAGAGTGTGCGCAGCATGACACTGGTAGGCGCAACAGGGCCCGCCGCGCTCCAACGTAGCGCCGTTGGCCGAGGCGGTGGGCGTCAGGTCTAGGCCGCCGGCAAGTTTGAACCGCAAGCGCCGGGCCCGAAGTTGCTGCATGGGCACTACTGGTCACAAAACCCTCGAGGGGCGCTGACCCCGGTAGACCGTCGGGAAGCATCCTACGCGCGCGCCGCCGCCCCGACAACAAAAAAGGAAGGTGGGTGCGACACAAGGACAGAAGGGCGGATGCTGTGCGAGCCGCGACCGGCGACGCCGACCAGTTCCGCCCCAGCGCCGGCATCGCACGAACAGCGACCGCCTCCTCGACGAAGAGGAAGTCAGATGGGTGAGATCGTGAAGAGGACGGAAGGTGGCGGAGGGGCCCATATCCCCCAGGGGGTGGCTGGCCAACCCGGGATGCGGCGGCAGGGACAAGGACATCCACGTGCTCGGCGTCTCGCACGCTGCGACTGCGCACCACGTGGCGGCGGTGGCCAGCGTGCCCGAGGCAGTATTTGAAGATCTCAAAACCTCTGCGAAAAAACGCAGTGGGAGGAGGGGAGGGGGGGGGGGGGCTGTGCGCGCGCCACGTGGGGGGGGTTGGGGGGGCGTTTGGGGGGGGTTTGGGGCAGGTTTGGGGGGGGTTGGGGGGGGGGGGGGCTATGAAATGCTTTCGGTGGTTAAATTACAATACTGGCGCTCTGGTAAATGCATGCATCCGACGTCCCTGATACCCCGCAAAAAACCACGAAAAGTCGGTGAGCGCGGGAGGGCTTGTTTCGATGCCCGACGTCACCTCAGCCGCGTGTGGGTGTTGGTCACTCCCGCCCGCCGACGCCAGCGCCCGGGCCGACTCGGCTGCGACGAACGCGTCCCGACTGTTGTCCCCCTCTGGGCTGCTGGTGGTTGCACACCCCCGCAGCGCGCTGAATCTGTGTTTCGCCCGTCATGGCGACGGCTGCCCCAACGGGGGTGGTGGAGCGTGAGCGGCGCTGCCGCAGTCCACCATTGACACGGGCCATGCCGACATGATCGTACGTCTGCGTTTGGCCGGCGCGGCGGCCGCGACGCCTGCCTCGTTCTGTCTGGCCTCCCATTTTTCTGTTCCTGGTCGGTGGTATTTTTACGTCTGCGGCGTATGGCCTTGGTCTTGGGCATAGGCTGCGGCTGTGCTGTGGGGGCGTCAATAGCTGACTCTTTCTCTCTTCCTTTTGGTTCTGTCCCCTGTGCTGGCTCCTGCGTCCGTTCACCCCTTGTGCTGCTTTTCTGTTTTGGTATCCATCTCTGTGCTATTTCCCGTTTGCAGCATGACTCCCAGCTGGACTACTACGGGCTCCGGCTAGCGACCGCCTCCTCCGACCGGACGGTGCGTATCTTCTCCCCCACCGGCGGCTCCCCCCCGCAGCACACCCTCTCTGCCGAACTGGTTGGCCACGACGGCCCCGTCTGGCAGGTGTCGTGGGCGCACCCATCCTTTGGGGGCCTCCTCGCGTCGGCCGGCTTTGACGGCCGCGTCATCTTGTGGAAGGAAGATGTTGGCTCTGGGGCCTGGCGCCGCGCCTATGAGTACAGCTGGCACGCGTCGTCGGTCAACTCGGTGGCGTTTGCGCCCGCCGCGTACGGTCTTGCCTTTGCGTGTGCCTCCTCCGATGGCCTTGTCTCCATCGTCACCCACAACCCCGCCGACGGCACCTGGGCCGACCTCCGTGTTTCCGACGCCGCCGACGGGGGCGCCCAGACGCACGCCCTTGGCGCCTCTTCGGTTTCGTTTGCGCCAGCGACCTTTGGCGGCCTCGGTGAGCCCGACGGCGCCCTCCCGCCGCTGCGCATCGTCACGGGCGGCTGCGACGCGCTGGTCAAGGTGTGGACGCGCGGCACTGACGGCGGGTGGACGCGGGACGGGCCCCCCCTGGCTGCCCACCGCGAGTGGGTGCGCTCCGTCGCCTGGGCGCCCGCGCTGGGCGGCGGCCGCGACGTGATTGCGTCGGGCGGTCAGGACAAGCGGGTGGTGGTGTGGACGCGCGGGGACAGCGGCGGGGCGTGGGAGAAGAAGGAGCTGCCCGACTTTGGGGCGCCCGTGTGGAGCGTGTCTTGGACGCCCGCGGGGGGGGTGCTGGGGGTGGCGTCGGGCGACAGCAGCGTGACCATGTGGAAGGAGGGCGAGGGGGGGTGGGCGCTGTTGAGTCGCCTGGATGAGCCAGAACCTACGAAATAGGGGGCGCCACTGCGATGGATTTGCTTCTTTTTTTGTGGCCGCATGTTGAAACGTTTGCACCTTGCTTTCTGTGCGTGTCTTTCCTCACTTCGTTCTTAGCGCCAAGTACTGGACGGCTGGACAGGACATGCGCGTCCTGTCCGGCGACAGGAACCGCCCACTGCGCTACCGTGTCGCAACCTGTGGCGATAAAATACACTCGGGCAAACTGCGATGGCGCACTCGTTTGGTGGCCAGCCCAACACACCTTGGAGACCGCAGCCATCGCACCCCACACACAGCTTCTACAACGAAGCATGATCCAGATGACGCAGTCCCGCGCACCACCCTGCGGGCACAGCCCCAGGGATCATGCCTGGCACGCCGACGGGCCTGCACAGCGTGTTTCCACTGCAGCAGCAATGGTAATGGGCACCACTCAGGCAGACCCATCCCCTGACGCAGTCCCGTTGCCCGCCGCCGCCACCCCATTGCCTGACGCCACCGCCCCATTGCCCCACGATGGTGCCACCCCCCCCCTGGCGACGCCCCACCCCCCGCCGCCGCCACCCCATTCCCCCCCTGCGAGGCGCCATTCCCGCCCACGACCAGTCCCGCCAGTTGCATCTCTGCATCCATGCACCGCTCGTGGCGCATGTGCAGCGCCGGCACGGCCACGCCCGGTACGCCCACCACCTTGGCCGGCACGCCTACCACCGTCACTTGCGGCGCCACGTCCTCCAGCACCAGCGAGCACGCCCCCACCTGTGCGCCCGCCCCTACCGTCACGGGCCCGAGGAGCGTCGCGCCCGCCCCCACCAGCACCCCGTCGCCCAGCCGCGGGTGCCGCACCCCGTGCTTCTTCCCACTCCCGCCGAGAGTCACCGAGTGCAGCAGCGACACATTGTTGCCGAGGACGGCGGTTTCGCCAATGACCAGGCCGGTGGCGTGGTCCCAAAACGCGCCCGCCCCCACAACGGCGGCGGGGTGGACGTCCACTTGCAGCCGCTTGCTGACCTGGGACTGGAGGAAGTAGGCCAGCGGCCGGCGGTCGGTCGTCCACAGGGCGTGCGCGACGCGGTGCGCCTGGAGGGCGTGAAAGCCCTTAAAGTAGAGCAGCGCGTCGATGAGCTGCGTGCACGCGGGGTCCCGCTCCATCACCGCCAGCAGGTCCAGCCGCAGGGTGCGGTCCATGGCAGCCGCGGCGGCGGCAGCAGCGGCAGCCGCCGCCGCCGCCCCCGGGTCGGCACCGAGGGCTGTGGCCCAGCCGAGCGCCGGGTGACCCGACGCGGCAGCGGCGCCGCCCGCGAGCGCCTCGCGACACACCTCGACGAGGAGCGTCGCCGGCATGGCCGCCGACGCGAGCTTGTTGGCCAAGTGAAACGCCAGCGCGCTGGCCAGCGTCCGATGGTTGAGCACCGAGTTGAAGAGGAAGGACGCCAGCAGGGGCTCCTTGGCCGCCGCCGCCCGCGCCTCACCCTGCATAGACTGCCAGAAGAGGTCGGTGGCGGCGAGGCTGGGCGGCTGCGCCGCCCACCCGCCGCCGCCGTCTAGGCCCAGCGTCGCACGGAGGGCGCAAATGTACTCGTTCTTGTTGGCGACTCGCTGGCCGCCGACCGACTCGACGGGCGCGGGCGCGTGGGTGGGGGGGAGCGCCGCCGACGTGCGGTCGGGGGGGCGGCGCGCCTTGCCGTCGGCGCCGCCGTCCGCGGCCGGCGTGCCGGCTGGGGGGGGTACAGGGGATGCCATCATGGGGGGGGGGGGGCGCCGCCGCCGGGGAGCACTACCACCGGCTGCTGGCCGCCGCGACAGGCCACCGACCGCCGGGCCAACCGCGTGGTGGGGCCACCGTCAACGGGGAGGCGGCAAACGCCAGGCCCGGACGGGTATGCAGAGGGGGTGGTGAGGGGACAGGACGGAGCAGGGGAGGCAAAAGGGCCATAGCGCCGGCGGACAGTGCGGCGGCCAGCAAGGAGCGCCGGGGCGGCGTCGCTGGCGGGGACGCGGCTCGCGCCGGCCAAGGTGAGGCAAGACTGACGGGCCAGACGGACCCACAGCGTGGCCTCGTGCGGATCGCGAAGCGCTGGACGGACACGTGGTGGGCAGCTCTCCCGCAGAACGGATGGAAGCTGGGGGTGGAGAAAATTCATGTAATTCTGTTGTGAACCGGATTGAATGCGTAGATAAACTACATCGACTGCTCGTCATAAACGTTCGAAGTTTGACATATATGTGTTTCAATTTGATATTAGACCGCCCGCGCCGACCACCGTGGCCGCACCCCCCACCCTGCGCACGCC
This sequence comes from Pyropia yezoensis, assembly GCA_009829735.1. Classification (NCBI taxonomy): domain Eukaryota; phylum Rhodophyta; class Bangiophyceae; order Bangiales; family Bangiaceae; genus Pyropia; species Pyropia yezoensis. The sequence goes on from CM020619.1 coordinate 3,416,516, forward strand.
GACCCCCCCGCCCGAGCTGACCGCCCCGCCCACGCCGACCACCGTGGCCGCGCCGACCACCCTGCCCACGCTGACCCCCCCGTGACCACCGTGGCCACGCCGACCGCCCCGCCCGCGCCGACCACCGTGGCCGCACCCCCCACCCTGCCCACGCCGACCCCCCCGCCCGCGCTGACCGCCCCGCCCACGCCGACCACCGTGACCGCGCCGACCACCCTGCCCACGCTGACCCCCCCGTGACCACCGTGGCCACGCCGACCGCCCCGCCCACGCCGACCACCGTGACCGCGCCGACCACCCTGCCCACGCTGACCCCCCCGCCCGCGTTGACCGCCCCGCCCAGGCCGACCACCGTGGCCACGCCGACCACCCTGCCCCCGCCGACCACCGTGGCCGCGCCCCCCACCCTGCGCACGCCGACCCCCCGCCCGAGCTGACCGCCCCGCCCACGCCGACCACCGTGGCCGCGCCGACCACCCTGCCCACGCTGACCCCCCCGTGACCACCGTGGCCACGCCGACCGCCCCGCCCGCGCCGACCACCGTGGCCGCACCCCCCACCCTGCCCACGCCGACCCCCCGCCCGCGCTGACCGCCCCGCCCACGCCGACCACCGTGACCGCGCCGACCACCCTGCCCACGCTGACCCCCCCGTGACCACCGTGGCCACGCCGACCGCCCCGCCCACGCCGACCACCGTGACCGCGCCGACCACCCTGCCCACGCTGACCCCCCCGCCCGCGTTGACCGCCCCGCCCAGGCCGACCACCGTGGCCACGCCGACCACCCTGCCCCCGCCGACCACCGTGGCCGCGCCCCCCACCCTGCGCACGCCGACCCCCCCGCCCGAGCTGACCGCCCCGCCCACGCCGACCACCGTGACCGCGCCGACCACCCTGCCCACGCTGACCCCCCCGTGACCACCGTGGCCACGCCGACCGCCCCGCCCACGCCGACCACCGTGACCGCGCCGACCACCCTGCCCACGCTGACCCCCCCGCCCGCGTTGACCGCCCCGCCCAGGCCGACCACCGTGGCCACGCCGACCACCCTGCCCCGGCCGACCACCGTGGCCGCGCCCCCCACCCTGCGCACGCCGACCCCCCCGCCCGCGCTGACCGCCCCGCCCACGTCCACCACCGGGGCCACGCCGACCGCCCGGCCGGGCGTCCCTTGCAAGCGCCTCTTACCCCCCGGCACGCTCTGCGTGCCCTCTTCGCTGCAGTGCTGTGTGTCCTCTGAGGGGAACGGTTAAGAAACAAAGAAGGAGATTTGTACCCAGTCTAGGAGACCACACTCGATGCAATAGCAGACAAGCGAGCCTCGTCGTATCGCTTCCCGCACTCCAAAAGTGTGAACAATATGCCCAGTCGCAGGTGGTCACCAACGACGTAAGAGAGGTCACTCATCTGCAGGCCATTCGCAGCACACCATAAATGACCCAAAGCAAACGGCCCGCAGTTGTAACCGTCTGCCTGCAAAGGAGTGTTGACAAACTTGACCTCAAACTGCCCGACTGCAGGCGCCAAGTGGTTGTTCAACCGCCTCAAGCGGCCCACTTCTTGTGCAAAAAGCTTCACCCTGCCGACAGCGAAGTCCTTTTCGCCGTTGAAGCCGCCGTCGGACGAGTCAAAGATGTTGATCTTGCCTTCTTCCGGCAGCACTTCCGCAGAGATCCAGTGCTGCTCCACGAGATTGAGCATCATTAGTATGTGTTCGTAGCGGCCGGGCGGCATCACGTCGTAGACCTCCTTGATCTTGCGTACCGCTTCCTCCTCGTCAACCCTCCTTTTGTGGCAGGTCGTGAACGCCGCAGACTGGCCAGTAAGCAGTACGCACGCAGGCATGATGCGCAGACTGGGGTGTAGCCGCATCTCCGCTAGAGCAGCGTCCAGAACGCCATTCGTCATGTACTCTCGTTGTCCCCCCAGCACGATGTCCGAAAATGCGACGGTGCACCCGCCAAACAGGTTGGATCCCGCCATGTCCCCACCAGCGCCGGCGCTGGCCAGGAAGTATCGCCATGCGGGGTCGCCCATGCGCTTCTTCGCGCACGCAACCAGCACTTGGTCGGCGGCGCGCGCGACGGAGAGCCTCGAGCCGACGAGGAAGTCCAGCTCCCAAGGAAACGGCGCCGTGCTCGTGCGCAGGAAGTCTATCCAGGTACGGAACGCAGTGCACCTCTGCAACTGCTCGTTAAGGGAGAGCACCGACGACATGTGCACGAGCGAGGCACTGGAGCATGTCATCCGCGTGTGCGATCCGACCACGATGGAAACTGCCGGCGATGAAGACGGCACAGCAGCGCTTGTCATCGCAGCGCCCAACGTCCCAGCAGGAGACCGCCCATCAACCTCCACCCCAGCAGCCGACTTGTCCACACTCTCCAACAGCTGGAAAGCCCGCTTGAGCAGCTCCCTCGGGAGCACTACGCGCAGGGCGTCCTCTTCCTGGCGCACAATTTGAAACTCAGCCGCAGACAGCGACACAGCAGACAAAACCGCCGACGATGGCAACAGCGGGCAGAGCTCCAACAACATGAGGTCCTCGAACGGCAAAGCCACGGCGCGCGCCAGCTCGGAGATTCTGACAGCCGCCAAAGGCAGCTCACCGTTGGAGGCGGGCTCGTCTTCCTTGTACTCATCGTCGGACTCATCCGGGATCTTGCCACCATCGTCCTTGACGTCCGCGCTCTTCGCCTTCGCAGCTTCGCTGAGCTTGCGCAGCTTCCTCCTCCGCGACCCTCTGCCGTTGGCGTTGGCAAAGGCGTCGTCTCCGCCTTTAAAGCGCTTCGGCAGTGCCACCTTGTTGACAGGGTTGCCCTCAAAGTAGTCGCGCACGATGGCGCCCCAAAAAGGGGAGACATGGGCAGCGACACACAGTGCGATGCGCCTCCTCTCAATGCCGATGCCGCGCTGGCTGGCGTTCCTGGTGTCAGGAGGAAAGAAGCACCCGCCGTCTACGGTGATGGAAGCCCCCGCCATGCTCCACCTGTTGAGCAATAGCTCTGGCGGCGTCACGAGCGTCCAGGAAAACTCATTCTTGCGCACGCCGCGTCCAACGATAACGGAGTGGGCCCGCTTGAAGATGGCCTTGGCGACGTTGTATGTCAGCTGCTTGTACGAGCGCAGACCGCAGCTAGACAACATCGCGTTGCGCTCCTTCAATGACAGCGACTTCACGCCCTTGTCCACCTTTGGCAACGACAGCAGCATCTCCGCGCTGTTGAGCGTCAGATCAGGGATCGACTGCTTGTCCGACGCTTCACTCCCGCTGGAAGGGTCGCCGTCCTTCGCCTTGTTTGGCACGTCCACAGTCTTCGGCAGAGGAGGCGGCTTCTTCAGCGCTGCGGGAGTCCCCTGCTGGGGTTGCGGGCCCACATCACCAGCGTTCTGTTTCTTCCACGCAGACATGATCAGGTCCTTCTCCTCCACTGTCCTCTTGGCACCGCAGCAGTCGATGATGATGCTCTGAGGGCGGTCGCTCTGACCAACCGTACTTGCCTGCAGCACGGCGTAGAAGCCCGTCAGCTTGACGGGCCCGCTGTGCCCATCCACGAGCTGCCGCGCAAGAGTGGCAATGGCCTGCATCAGCCCCAACCCACCGGGGCCCAGCGAGACGGGTACGACCTGCTGGACGTCAGGAGCACGGTGTGAAGATGGTGGCGCCGAGCTGGCCGGCTGCGACGCAGTGGTAGAGGGTGGCGGCGAACCGGCAGACCGCCACGGTGAGGGTGATGTCCGCAGTGCTGGCGGAGTAGCAGGAGAAGCGGTAGAACCGGGTGGAGAGCGACCCCCGGGGGATGAGGCAGGCGACGGCGTGGCATTGTTGGATGCCGTAAGGGTGCCTGTCAGTGGGTCTGGGCCACCGGCGGATGGATGCCGCCGCACCGTTGTTAATGGATGCATGGTCAGGTCGGGCCGAGCATTCGTCGCTGATGGGCTCGCGGAAGGTGGGAGTCCAGGGGAGATAGGTCGCTCGCGGTCCGCAACTCCAACCGCGTCCGACGATGGGGCCAGCGTGAGCGGGGCACAAGCGGGAGGGTCAACTTGGGATGGTAGAGTCGGGGTAGCACCTGACGGCGACCCCAATGACGGGGGAAAAAAGGATGTGGCCGGCTGCGACAAAAGAGGCACGGCTGCCCCGCGGACCCAGTCTGCGTCACGCCACCCGGGAACCAGTTCGGTCAGCACAGGCAACTGTCCACGAGCGGTAGCACGTGCGCCGCGCATAGGGCTGCCGGGCGCGACCACCGCCAAGGCCGAGGAGACCCCTTCTTCAAGCACAACACAGTCTGCTGCTCCAGTGTTGCCCCCGAGTCTGCGGCTCTCGTCCACCTTGACGTAGTTCAATGGGGGCAGGCGCAGCGAAGGGTCACGCGACAACGGTGGCAGCGGCGCCAGTGAAGGAAGAGGCAGGTTGGGCAGGCCGCCGACACGCTGGGTGGTGGGGGGAGCCGGGAGCGAGCCATGCCGCAAAAGCCCGCCCTGGGACAACGATTCAAGCCGCGCAATAGGATACACGGGGGTGAAACTGCGCAGCGCGGTGTGGGATCCAAGCTGGGACAAAGGCAACGGAGGTGGTGGCTGTGAGTGGAATGGACCATCAATCTCAGCGACGTAGTCGAGAGGGTAGCCATCTGGTACATCCATGCGTGTCGGCACTCGGTGAGACGGTGATGCGTGGTGAACTCGGTGCGACGGCGGTGCGTGGTGAAGAGAAGTGGAAGGGGAGGGAACAGGCCCGCGACGGGAAGACGCAGACCAGCAAACGCACCCTCACCCCACCTGGTCACCGTGGGCCCATTGCGGACGGCCAGCTACACGAAGCGGGTGACCGCCCGACGCCACAGCGGCAGCCAGCCAGCGGCAGCCCGGCCGCCGCGGAGGGCATGCCGGGTCGACGTCACATCAGAAGCACGGGAAGTGAAGCGGCGCCTGCGTAGCGCGCAGCAAGGGCGGGAAGCGTAGCGTGCCCCACGCCCGCCGCGGGGGAAGCGCGGGAACGGTGGCGCCGGCCTGCCGGCAGGAGCAGGGTGCCCGATCCAGCCCGGCAGCGCGGGAGCCTGCGATCCACCCACCAATATTTGCCGCAAGGAAATATGCGTACCGGAATGCGGAGGGACGGAGCGAGCCATTATGTGAACAATAAGCTCGATTGCCAAGCAGGACGACGGGGCATGCTGCTGCTGTAATCGGGGCAACCAAAATCCGTTAGCGTCGGACCCACCCCCCCACACGGGCCCTGAACGCGGTTCCGTCCGAGCCTACCGGATGGCCTGGCGCACGATTAAAGCCTACCGGATTTTCGAGTATTTATGCATGCTCACTCGGTGTGCCGGAACGACGGAAAATTCGTCCGCGGATCGTTCCGCGAACGAACGTCTGAACAGTAGAAAATCCGTCCAGTGCGTTCGGCCAGGTCTCACGTGGACGTTACACAAAGGACCTCGTACGCTTCGGCGCTCTCAGGATCGTCTCAAGTGCTTGACGGTCAAACTAGAGTTTAGATGACCAATGAGCGGTCGACACGCCCTCGGACGTCAGTTGAGTGAGTCTAACCTTGCGTCTAAGCGTTGCATTAGGGCACTTAACCACTGGGAGGCGATCGGGCCGCGGGCGAACACGTCGACTTCGTGTCGGCGACCGTGGTCGCGTTAGCTGCTGCCCCACGTGCAGCGGCTCACAAAGACTTCCTATCCAATACGTCACCGCGACCGCGTAGCCGCGACAACCCCGGACTGTGGCAGCCGTCAAGGTGGCGGCCGCCTCGTTTGCGGCAAGGACTGCCCTCGGCTCTCACGTGCCGCAGCGGCAGCGATGGTCTCGTGCGGCCGCTCGGCCTTCGCTGCCGCGGAACCGGTCTTAACGAGTTCCGCGGTGGCCCCATGCACGGCTGCCTCAACCACGTCAACCTCCCGCAAAAGTGATGAGAACCACCGCCAGTGCGGCCGTGCCCCTCCACCCCGCATCTATTCCTCGACGGTACAGGGGTGCATGCCAGCCACGTCCGACATTCGGGAGGATGAAACAAGGTCTTTCCTCCGGGATAGGACCGGTGTCGGCTGCAGGAGTCTCCAGCCGGGACATAGTGTCGGCGCAGTGGTGCTCCCTCCCTGCTCTGGTGCACACCTTGTACTTGAATTCTGAAAGGCGTAGGCGCCACCGGGCGACCCTTCCTTGGCTGCTGTCCATGCATAGCAGCCGGGTGTGTGCGTGCAAGTAAGCAAGTTACCGAAAATGGAAGTAAGGTTGGAACGTTTTCACGATTGTACCAGGGCGGCAGGGTTACTCGATGTCCCAGCCGTACCTGATCCTTTCTTCCGGCGAGCCCCCTGTGTGTGCCCAAAAACGGTGACACCCGCAGTGGGCGCCAAAAAAAGGCGCCACCCGCAGTGGGCGCCTCCCTGCCCCCTGTCGTCGCCAACACTCCCCCCGTCGTCGCCAACCTGCCCCCCGTCGTCGCCGCTCGGCCCCCCGACGTCGCCACCTTGCCCGCCGTCATCGCAGTCTTGCGGCTCGGCGTCCTACACCCCCACCCCATCGCTAGCCCCCCGCCTTCGAGCGGGGTGATGAGGGTGACGCCGAGGGTATGGGTGCAGGACTGGATGAACAGGGCGGAGGGGGGGGAAGGGACATTGATGGGGGGGAGCAGGACGATGATGGGGGCAACGGCGGGGTGGAGGAGGAGGATGGGAGCCATAGTGGGAGGGTGCTGGGGGGCGAAGGGGTCAATGGTGGGGGGGAAGCAGAGGGGCGATGGGGGCAACGGTGGGGGGGAGCAGAGGGGCGATGGAGGCCGTGCCACTCGGCCTGCTCCTCCGGCTGCAGCAGGCTCGCCGCCAAAGAGGCGGCGGCGGGCCGTCCGGGCAACTGCGGCCAGCAATGTGGCCGCCGAGCTCCGCATTGCCGAGCTTCAGAAGCAGCTGCTGGAGCAGCGCAACAGGACGCTGGAGGCCTAGAACGCGGCCTTGCGGGCGGGTGCCATGGCGGGAGGCAGTGGCTCTGCTGTCTCCATGGCACCCACGGTTGGTCTTCCGCACCACCCAGGCAACGCGGCACCACCGGCCTGGTTTGTCAACCTCATGACGGCGGCGAGCCAACTGCCCGAGTCGACCCCGCCGCACGGCAATGATGTCTCTATGGCACGTGGCAACGGTGGCGTTGAAGCTCCGTAGGCTGCCCGTTTAATAGCACCTTTCATCCTGTCATCTCGTTTCCATGACTGCACTCAACAACCCGTCCACCTGGACACCCCCCACGCTCTCTGACCCTTTGTCGACCCATAGTTGCAAAGTGAGCGGCGGGCCCGGTGCCCGCCCACGAAAGAATGGGAGCGTACGGTGGTTACGGTGATAGCGTGGCCGGGGCGGGCGGGGCTGGGAGGGCGGGAGGCGGCGGTGACCCGCCGCTGCCACCGTCAGCACCACCACCACAGCCCCCATCGTCGCCACCCCCCCCCCCTTGGCCACGGCCGGCGCAAAAGATAGCAAAAAGCCACCTGGCAGTGGCTCCTATAGCGGGTAGAGGAGCATGGATATCGCCTGATGGACGTGAAGGCTGTCCACCAAAAAGCCCAGGAACAAGCGGTGCGTCCGCCGAAAAAGGAGGGCGAGCGCGAAGGCGCGTAAGTCACGAGCCACCCACCGGGCGCCCGCCGTCATCCAGCCGGATTGCCCCCCCCCCCCCATGCTGCCCTCCACGCTGCCACCTCCACCGCAGCTGCCGCCAGCGACTACACCACCCGCCGCCGCCACGGTGGGATGACCCCCAAACGCAGGAGGCGCGGACAGGGGGACATAAATGCCGCCGGGGGGGAGTGACCGCTGCAAGTTAGGGATTACCACCGCGGGGGCTGCGGAGGGGGGGGGCTGGACGCCAACAGGGAGGGCTGTGCGTCACAGGGGGGGGGGTGCGACCAGAGAGAGGTCGCCGGCGGCAATGAGGCGTGGGCACCACAAAAGAGAGGTGGCCGCAGTGGCAAAAAACGGTCGTCGGCAGTAGCATCGTCAAACGCCGCAGAAAGACGTGGCCGACAGGCCAGATCCGCCACGAGGGTGGAGGAGCGCGGCAAAGAGGGGCGACAGCAGACGAGGGCCACGCCGGCCAGAGGGGAGGCAACGCCAGAGGAGCACCGCCGCCGCGAGGGAGGGGGAGCGCCGCAAAGAGGGGCGACACCAGACGAGGGCCGCGCCGGCCAGAGGGGGGGCAACGCCAGGTGAGCACCGCCGCCGCGAGGGAGGGAGAGCACGGCAAAAAGGGGCGACACCAGGACAGGGCCACGCCGGCCAGGGGGGGGGCAACGCCAGAGGAGCACCGCCGCCGCGAGGGAGGGTGAGCACGGCAAAGAGGGGCGACACCAGGACAGGGCCACGCCGGCCAGAGGGGTGGCAACACCGGGCGAGCACCGTTGCCAGGAGGGAGGGGGAGCGCCGCAAAAAAAGGCGACATCTGGAGAGGGCGGCGCCGCGCCGGAGGAGCGCGCCGCAGGGGGTTGGCACCGCCAGAAGGGTGTCTGCCAGGGGGGGGGGGCCAAAGCGTGGCCAAGGAGCAGGCACTGCCGAGAGCGAGGGCGCAGGGGGGTGGCCGCCAGAGAGGGGTGGCCGCCAGAGGGGGGTGGCCACTCACGGAGGTGCGGGTGTGGCCTGCAGGGCGCAGGGGGGTGGCCGCCAGGGGGTGGTGGCTGCACTCGGGGGTGGGGGGGTGGCCTGGCTGCGAGTCCAGGTACGGGAATCCAATCGAGTAACCCTGCTCCAATGGTGACAGACGGTCCCAACCTTACTTCCATCAACGGTTACTTACTTACTTGCAGCGACCACCCCATAGCAGCCATCTTAGGCTGGCGTGATCCGTCCGGATGAGGAACTCTTGTCCTTCAAGATATAGGCGTAACAGGAAGCAAGCCCAGACGACCGCCAAGCACTCGCGCTCCGTCGTGGAATAATTCTTCTCGGCTGGAGTCAGGACGCGGCTGTAGTAGCCTATCGGGAGGAAGTGCCCATCAGGTTGCTGCTGGAGTAGAGAACACCCCACCTGGACGCCACAGGCATCAGTCTCCAGGAAAAACTGGCCCTCCCGCTTGGGCAACGCCAGTCCTGGAGTTGTGGTCAGGCGCTTCTTGAGCTCTTCGAAGGCAGCGGTCTGCTTCTCGTCGAACACCGGGAGTGGTGCGGGGAGCTTCTTGCTGGTGAGCTTGGTCAATGGCCGGGAAATCAGGGCATAGTCCCGTACGAACCGGCGGTAGACGTTGCACATACCCAGAAAGCTCTTGAGCTCCGTCTGGGTCTTAGGTTGCCGTGCATGCCGGAGGGCCTTGATGTTTTTCTCATTGACTCGGAGCTCCCCCGGACTCAGCACGTGCCCCAGGTACTCCACTTCAGTCTCAAACAGGTGGCACTTTTCGGCCTTCAGGGTAACTCCAGCCTTGCACAGGAGAGCCAGAACTTCTCGAAGGTGCTCCAGGTGCTCCGCCGGGGTCTTGGAGAAAACGATAATATCGTCCAGGTAGACCAAACATGTTCTCCACCTTAGCCCCGACAGGATGATGTCGATGGCTCTCTGGAAGGTCGCCGGAGCATTGGTGAGACCGAAAGGAAGACGCTTGCATCGGAATAGTCCCAGGTGGCGCGTGAAGGTGGTCTTGTCCTTATCCTCTTCAGCCAGAGGGATCTGCCAGTAACCCGCATTACAATCCAGCGTTGAGAACAGGGTGGCATCACCAAGAAAGTCGATGCAATCATCCATCCGGGGTATCGGGTATACATCCTTGACTGTCATCTCGTTCAGGCGCCTGTAGTCAACGCAGAAACGAAAGTGACCGCCAGGTTTCGGGACGACTACCACCGGGAAGGTCCACTCGCCATCAGACGGCTCGAAAACATCCATTTGGAGCATCTTGTTAACCTGGTTCTCAATCTCATCCTTGCGATGAGGTCCAGCCCGGTATTGTTGCAGGTGCACTGGCTTGGCATCTGGCTGGAGTTGAATCCGGTGTAGAGTGGCGTCCATCTTGCCCAGCTCTCCAGACCACAGGTGCCGATATTCCTGGAGAAGCTTCTCCAGTGCCTCTTTCAAGTCGGGAGGGACATTTTCCTGGTTGACCTTCGGCATCCCGGATGGTGTTTGATCGGGCTTCGGGGTGACGCTGCTAGCCTGCTCTTGTCTCGGAGGTACGTCTAAGGCCGTTAAGTTGGATGCCAGTTCTTGTTGCAGGTTCAAGAGGTCCTCCCTGCTCATAGCACGGGCAGACCCCCGGTAAGGCTCTGCTGTACCAACTCGAGTGCCCTTGGCGAGGGTTATCGGCTTCCGGCTCACGTTGACGATTAGCACCGAGAATGGAGTGTGCCTTTCCACCTTCTTATGATGCCCGTGGGCCAAGTATAACCGGTGTTTCGCCAGGAATTCCTTACGTCCGTAGATCAGGCATTGACCTGCAGTCCGGGTGGTTACTTGAACCTTGGTCTCCGAACGAGGAGGTAGGAGCACCGGTTTGAAGAGAGTCAAGGTAGAGGGTGGGATGCGTTCCTTCTTGTGCTTGACTACACGAACCTTGGCGTCCAGATGCTCCAGCACCGGTGACACAAACCCATGGTTGAACTGCACCTTTCCTTCTCCGGGCCGGATACTCTTGACATGCTGCTTCTGGAAGTCCCAGCCTAGGATGAGGGGGACTGATACAGTGTTGACTACTAGAAAGGGAAAAAGCATTGGTTCATTGTTGACATAGAGGGCGACAGGAAGACGGCCAAGCGGTCGTAGGGTTTGACCCGAAGCGTCGACAATATGGGTCCTGGTAGGCGCTCTCCAGGCATGCCGACGCCAGCCCGGGGGTAGCAGGTTCTCAGTGATGACGCTTGGTCCGGCTCCCGTGTCAACCTCCGGAGTAACAGCTTGGGGGAGGCTATCCCCCACGCGCATACGAGCATTAATCTTGAGGTTTTCCTTACGCAGGACAAGCAAGGTCTCCTTGAACAAACAGGGTGTCCAGGCGGCTACCAGTTGAGCGGGTAACTGCCGTCCTTTCTCCCGGCACGCAAGGGGAGAACGGGTAGAAGTACCCTGCCGTCGGAGGTTCGGGAAGGCACTTGGGGAGAGCGCCTGCCCTACGCGTTTCCCGGGTCCGAGGATTCCTTAGATGTTTCGGTCTCCAGGTCAAAGTCCGTAGGAGCTTCCCTTGCCAGGGCCTCCGTGATGCTCTGCAAGGTTGCCACCCGGATTGCGTGCACCTGTACCTTGTCCATCTTGGAGGGTGCTCGCCGGTCAGCCCAGTTGACTGCCTTTGCAAACACCAGTCCTTGACGCTTGAGCTTCTCCTGGAGGTCCTTGGGGATGGTCGGGCACTTGTAGGACATGTGGTCCTTCTTCTGGCGCAGCCAACAAGACCGGAATCGCTGGTTCTTGACCTGCTTGGGGGCGACTAGGGAAGGTTGCTCCTTAGAAACGAAGCCGCCCCACTTGTCTCCTGACCCCACTGGTGAGGCCTCGCCAACTGCGAGTACCGGTACAGGGCTATCACCTCCCTTATACTTGTCGAGTCCGGGACGAACCCGCGACAACGGCTTGGGAGTTGACACCATGGGAGCCTGGAGGGCCTTAACTTGCCGGTACTTGCCCTGGTTGTAGGCCATCAACTGCTGGAAGGTATGTTGTTGATGTTCCTGGTTGTAGTTCTCCGCGTCCACTTGAAGATATTCAGGAAGCCCTTCCGAGAAGATCATCTTGAGCCTGTCCTCAGGGTAAACGTTGCCACAAGCCTCGCTCATCTCCCGGACACGGCGGGCGAAGGCCTCTGGAGTTTCTTGTCGCTCCATGGTTGCCCGGTTCAACCTGCCCACTGCCTTGCGCAGGGAGTCCGCGTCAGCGTAGTTGGACAGGAGCCAGTTGACCGCTTCTGGATAGCTCCCAACGGTACGCCCGACAATGTGTCCGGCAGAGTCTGGTAGAACCTGTGCGAACCGCTGTTCCGCTTCTCCGGTCATGAATTTAACCAGGAGGTAGAGTGACTTGCCCTCGGACACATCGTTGTCGTTGCATGCCTTGACAAACCGGCGCAGGAAGGCAAAGATAAGCGCCGGTTTCTTCCCGGAAAACTTAGGATGTCCCCCGAAGCTCGGCTGCATTCGCCGGTTCAGGGATGCCATCTTCTTCGCCATCTTCCGAGTGTAACCTTGGTCTTGGTCCTCCAGCCAGTAGTTACCCCAATACGTAACGTTGTTCAGGGTGGCATCTCCCACTTGGTGGGCAGGGAAGTCAAACTCGACTAGCCTGCGCCGTGTGGGACCAGGAGATGCGTCCCAGTTATATCCCTCCTCAGAGCTGGAGGAACTGGTCTCTCTGGTGCTGGAGCGACGACGACGACGCCGACGCCTCCGGCTGCTCCGGTTACCGGTCTTGGAGCTCCCCGCCCCATAGGATGCAAGGGGGGGAAACGCTTGGCCGGTCCCAGGAGTCGAGGTCTCAGGGTGACCCGTAGAACCAGTTACAGCGGTGCCTCTGGCACTGCAAGTGCCCACAGGGCGAGGTGTGTACACCCAGCTGCCATGTGTGGGTCCCGGAGAAAACACACCAGGGGCTGTCCCTGGAGGTTGAGGAGTAGAACCGACAGGAGGGAGACGTCTGCTGCCAGCGGACTCAAACGCCGTTGACCCCGGGGTGGCTCCCACAGGAGGAACAGCCGGAGGAACGGGAGCAGGAGGTGCTTGGCCGCCTGTAGACTCCAGTCCGCTACCGGATGTTACACCCAGGTCTGCTTCATCCGTAGGGAGAACGCCGGGTTGGGCACCGTCCCCCGCGGTGACCAGGGATGCGTCAAGGGACGCGGGGTCTACCCCTTCGGGCACCGTCGTGCCAGGGAGGGTGGCCATGTTGGTCTCTTGACAGCCACAGTCCAGTTGCCTGCGTGTCCAAAGATCGCAAGACCACAAGAGAGGGGTTGGAGAGCCAGGAATGGGGTTCCCGTGAACGGGTGCAAATAATTCCCAAACAACAGAGAAAGACAGAACAGGACAACCCAACCGCTGCTCCCAAATGTCTCTTCTCAAACACTCCAAAAGTCCCCTGCTGCTCCACCATATATGTGGTATAAAACTCGATCCTCTCAGACACGTGTCAATATCCCTCGGAGGAAAGGGGCAGGTAACACAGAAAGGGGAACTACGAGAGTGGTATGCCTGTTGCCTCACGTGCCTGCTCGCAGAGCAAACAGATACGCACGGTAGTGCACACGGGGAAGAGGAGAGCATACGCGCAGTTGTCTTTTTCCTGAGGGCGCGGGCCAAGGGCGCCTCGCTGTGCCTCTTAACGCCCATCTGGGGGAGCCTCGGCACGATGGCCAGGTAGCCCCCCCAGACCCCCGAGTGGCCCCGACCCGAGTCTAACCTCGTCAGGTCGGGGGCCACTATCACTACTAATTCTATTCCCACTTACTAATCTCACACCCAAATTCTCTCAAATCAAGTCCCTCACAAGTATGAAAAAACCCATCAGAAATCCCTCTCTCACGTGTGGATAGCGTAGTCCACCGCATCCCAGTGCCGTGCACGGGCCACGGCCGCCAACCAGCACCACACAGCGGGCGTGTTCTGGCACCTGGTGCCCTCTGGTTGCAGTCCCGGGTCGGCGCCAAGTCGGGGCCAGGGATGCTACACATCGACCGTTTGATGCCACGAAGCTCACGGTCCGACCAAATCTTGGGACGGCCGCGCTTGTCCACCACCGCGCGGGCTGCCGCTGCGCGAATGGCCATAGCCGCGTAGGCGACGGTGCTCTTCGAGCGGCCCAAAGCCGTACCGATAGCCCAGGGACTTGCCCTGTTGCAGGAGGGCCATGATGGCCGCGCGCTCGCCGTCGGACAGGGGGCGACGTGGTGAGCCCGCCATGGTGCCTGCCTACCTCGGTGTGGTCCCGGGCGCTGATCTATGGGCTGCTTTATATGAGCCGTGCCGTAGCACTTGGGCGCGGTCACGCGCGGAATGCGGCGATCTCGCCCCAGATGACTCATTTTCACGCCGGATCTGGCATCTCAAAATTCTCTCAGAAGCGTACGGATACAATTGGGTACCGACTGTACATACAGCAGGGAGGGTGCGGGTTGTCGTGGGGCGGGAGGGCCGGGGGTGGATGGGGGGTGGCGTCGGGCAAGTTGGGCCACGGCGTACGTTCCCTGCGTTTAGTAACTCGAGTTGTGACGGTGTAAAGCATGCCAGTTATTGCAGTTCTCCCAATTTTGGCCGATCCGGACAAGAACAAGAACAACAGTCCACTGACCAATGACATGCCTCACAGGCTGCCTCTCTGACCAATGAGAGCTCCGAATCAGCCTCCATTGTTGTGCAAACAGTAAGATCTGCGACTTTCCCGGGACTCCGATCACATGGAGGGGAGAACCAGAGTGGAACAGACACCAAGACAAGCTGGACAACTGTTCCGGAGAGGAACGAGCCGATGTGGGGGGAATCTTCGGCGATCTCAGCCGAGAGAACAACAGTGTTTCGACCAATCAGCGATTGGTAAGAGGCGCACTGTGGCTGCAGCCAATCATCTGCTCTGGGCGATCGGGCCCCTAGAGCACGCGATTGGCTCGCCCGCACCTGCCAGCACGCGATTGGCTCACACAGTTGTTCATGCAGTGTTGTTCTTGTCCGGATCGGCCAAAATTGGGAGAACAGCAATACTGAAACACATCGTAGTGATCGTCTAGACGATCGATGTGACCCTCCTGACGGCCTCGGGCGGGTTGGTGGGTCGCTGGCAGCGGTCGCCTGAGCGTGTCTATGACCCGCGAGGAGCGCGACATCTTCTCGGTGAAGGCTCTTGCTTGAGAGGTTTCAACAACGGGACGACAGCGACGCCGGCGCCGGCGCCAGAGGCTGGGCCAGAGGCGTGATTCCTCTCGTCAGCCCCGGCGGCGGCGGCGGCGGCAGCGGCGTCAGCGGCGGCGGCGGCGACGGTAGTGGCACGGCGGTGGTGACGGCGGCGCCAGCAGCGGGGGCGGCCCTCCCGCCTCCTTTGGCCAGTGGCACCCGTCGGCGTGGGGCGCCGCAGCCGCTGACCGCCACCGCCGGGACCGACAGCCTGCAAGCGCGCCGCGCCGCGGCTGTCCCTCCTCACCTATTTGAAGGCTCGGTCTCAGGCGCCGCACGCGAGTGCTGGTCGCCACGCTCACTGCGGGCCCTGTGGCGGCGGCCGCGGTGGCGGCGGCGGCGGCCGTGTCGGTGGCGATGGTTGGAGCGACCGCCAAAGCGGCGACGCTTAGGGGGGAGGGGGGGTGGGGGGGGGGCCTGGGGGGGGGGGGGGGGGGGGGTACATCCCCGTGGTGACGGCCGCGAGACGGCGTCGTCGAGGCTGCCGCTCAGCGGCGCGGACGCGGGCGGGCGTCCCCACGCTGCGGGCGGCGGCCGCTTGCCCGGTGGCCGTCTGCCTGCCCGGCAGGCGCCTGCCACCCTTCGCGGCGGCGGGGGGGGGGCTGGCATTCGCAGGGCGGAGAAAGCGTGGGGTGAGTCCCCGTTTGCTGAGCCGGCTGCGGCGCCCGCGATGTCGGCGCCGGGTGGGGGGGGGGGGGGGTAGTGCTCGCGCTGCTGGGCGCGGTGCGACGGTGGCTGCCAGCGGTGGTCGCCACGTATGGGAGGGGGGGGTGGGGGGAGGATCCGGCGGGAGAAGTCGGAGGGGGGGGGGGCGGGGGGGTAGCCGGCCTAGCGCCCGGGCGGCGCGCAGGATGCGGCGGCGGACCGCGGCGACGGCGCCGGCCTCCGCGCCGGCTGCTGTGGTGGGTAGCCAACAGGCGGCGGCGCTGCTGCGCCAGCTGGGCGCCCTACGACGGATGGTCCCGCGCGAGCGCGTCCATCCGGCCGAAGGGGCGGCCGCCGCCGCCGCCGCAACCGCCGCTGCAGGCGCCGGTGGGGGCGGTGACGGGTGCAGAGTCGATGTCGCTCCCCCCGCCCTCTCCCCCCCCTGCCGCTGGCGCCCAGCCACGCTGCCACCGCGGCGGCCTCCTTAGCCGCCGCGCCGGAACTGCTCGCCTGGTGTCGCCACCGCCGCCAACCGATCGTGCGTGGCGGCGCTGCAGACGCGCTTCCCTGACGCGGCGGCGCTGCCGGTGCGGCATGCCGTCGGGGCGGCTGCCGCCGCGGCGGTCGCCACCGCGACCGGCTCGCCGACTACCGCCGCCGTCACCGCCGCCGCCGCCGCCGCCCCTTCGGCAAATCTCGCCGTTCGCGGCTAGCCCTCGGTGCTCGTGGCCGCCCACACAGCCGCAGTCGCGGCGGGGTCGGCGGCGGCCGCCGCGGCGGGCTACCGCTGCGCCTTCGCAGACACGGAGGCCACCGCGCGGGTGTCGCCCGTTTTCGCCGCCGCTGCTGCCACCGCGGCGGCGGATGGGCGTCGGCTGGATGGGGAGCCGCGGCGGCGACGGAGGGGCGTGAGGACGGCGCTGGTGGGTGTGGCGGTGGCCTGTGGAGGCGGGGACGCCGTGGCGGCGGGCACTGACCCGGAGGGAGGATATGGGTGGTGGTGGGGGTGGCGGCGCTGGCGGCGACTTTGGCGGCGACTTGACAGCCACCGCCGGTGCCGGCGGGCGGCGGGCACTGACCCGGAGGGAGGATATGGGTGGTGGCGGGGGTGGCGGCGCTGGCGGCGACGGGACAGCCACCGCCGGTGCCGGCGGGCGGCGGGCGCTGACCCGGAGGGGGGATATGGGTGGTGGCGGGGGTGGCGGCGCTGGCGGCGACGGGACAGCCACCGCCGGTGCCGGCGAGAAACCGCTGTCACCGCCGTCCCGCGCTGGCGGCCTCCGCCTCTGCTTGCTGATCGCCGCCGCGGGGGGGGGGGGGGGGGGGGGGGGGGGCGGACGCGGGCGCCACCGCCGACATGGACGCCGCCGACAAGGGGCTGTCCCCCCCTGCCGAGACCGCCACCGCTCCAACCGCCGCCGCGTCCGCCCGCGGCGCGCGGCACGAGCGCGCCCTCGCCGCGGCTGTCGCGAACGCGGCGATTGAGCAGTCAGCGCAGCGCGATGGGGGCGGGTGCCCATTTCGCTGCTTGGGCTATGGAACGGAGAGACGGGGGGGGCACCGTCCCCCGGCTCTTGGGCGTACGGGCGGGCGAGCCGGGTGCGCGGGTGCGGACCATTATATCCCTTTCTTGTCGCAAGCCCAGAGCACTGGCGGCGGTGGCGGCTGTGGATGCAACCGTAGTGGCACCAGTAGCGGCAACAGTGACGGCGGAAGCAGTGGTGGCAGCAGCGGCTGGGACACTGGCGGCCATGACTGTGGAATAAGTGTTGACCAATAAAAGGATACAGGACCGACCGACGCCCGGGAGGCAAAGAGACAGCTATTACCGTAAAGGCAAAGAAGACAATCCTTTAGCTCTCAGACGTTCGATGGGGAGCAAGCCGGCCGAACGGCGGCGGCGAGCCCCCACGTCGCAGATAAGGGCGAAATAACATGCTGGTCGAGCGACCGAGCGGAGGCCAGGCGGCCGATCGCTACGAGCATGGCAATCAACATAAAAGATCCCTCCAAGGCAAGGACAGATAAACAATACAAAACAAAAGTAGTCCCCCAAAGGGCGAGCCACAAGTGGGCCCATACCGACAAGGTTGGGGCCACCAGTCAGGGGGGCTACTTGCCAGACAATACCGGAATTCGGTGCAGAGGGCGGATATGCTACATACCCCCGTTGGAAGCTTCGAGCCGTCCCGGCGAGATACGATCAGGTGCAGTTTGCAGCCGGTTGTGGCGGCTAGTTGCGTGGTCACCCGCCATCGTGCGGTGGCGAGGGGTCGCGTCAGCGCATTCGGTGCTTCAAGAGGCATCGGGCCATCTGGCCGTGGGGCGCTCGCGTGGTGTGTGCTTGGCCAGAGGGCCAGTTGGCAGTGCCATATAGGTGCCCGACACACTGGTGCCGTGGTGCGTCTCGACGTTGGTCGGTGGATCGCCCGTCTGTTGACGGGTCGTCGTTCGCCGGGTTGGCGCCCCGATTGTTGGTCGCGGCGGGTTGACGGCCAGTTGGCCACGGTGCTACGCTTCGCCGGTTGGCATTACGCAGCCGCAGGCTACGGTGACGGTTGCCAAGTAGACGGCCAAGGCGGCACGAGCGGTCAAGGCGTCAAGGCGGCAAGGGCGGCCAAGGCGGCAAGGGCGGCCAAGGCGGCAAGGGCGGCCAAGGCGGCAAGGGCGGCCAAGGCGGCAAGGGCGGCCAAGACGACAAGCTCAGCTACATTGCTACGCTCCGCCGATTGGCGTTGGTGAGTGGCCAAGGCGGCGCGGCGACTAAGTGGTGCGGCCAGCGGGGCTGTTGCTCGAAGCTATCGCCGGTATGGCGGATGAGATCGCTCCGGCGGTGGCCAGTGGTGAGGCTGGGGCTCCAGAGGATGGGTGCGCGGGTGCCGCTCGGCCGGTGGTGGGGTGGTACCGTAGCCCACGGGCGACCCACATGGTCGATGGTGTCGGGTTTGTGGCGGACCCGCCGTTGATGGAAGCCGCGCGCACCAATCGGGTGTTGGCCTTGCAGCGCATCCGCAACGCGCGGTGGGCGCCGTTGCCCAACTTCCGGGATGCGTCAAGTGAGGGACGGTTCTACGAAGGGGAGTCTGTATCAGACGTGCATGGTCATGCCGACTTTGGCCGTCAAGGGCCGGAGCGGCAGTCGTACGAGGTCTTGTCGTTTTGCAACGAGTTGTTGCAATACGGGGCGGGTGGTGGTCTTCACCCTTACCATCGGTGCTTGTATGCTTGGGCGCTTGCCTTTCGTGTTGGGCAGATCGAGACCTTTGTGGTCGCGGCCAACAACTTCGGCCGCCTCCGCCGGCTGTGGCCTTCGGCCGTGTTCTTGGCCCGCGAGTTGGCCGACCGGCTTGATGTGCCCATCGCAGAGGACCACGGGTTGGAGGAGTATCTGTCGATACTGGCTGACAAGGTGGCTCATGGAGGTCGTCCAGCGGATGTTGATTTTGGTCCTTCGACCTGTTCACTTCCCAACCCGTTCCGGGATCCGACGACCTCAACTCGTCTTCGTAGGTCGTGTGACCTGGCGTCCATTGAGCGCCGTGGCCTACTGGCTCCGGCTTGGGCATCAAGCTTGGTTCGTGCGCGCCCTTTCTTCGACTTGAAGCGTTGGCTTCCGTTGCGCCCGTCGTGGTGGGCCGAGTACGGCCCGTACACGGAGACGCCGCCGGCTCTCTTGTACGTAGCCAGTAGGCTTAAGGATGCGGACAACGCGGCTTGGGGCGTCGTATATGACGAGTACTACTGCTTCTTGCTGGCAGCTTGGGTCCATTGGCTTGTCCATGACGGACTATTCTGTTGGTTGCCGGACCACGTAACCGAGTGGTTTGACGGGTTGGAAGTGGGCCGCTTGGCCGACGGGCCCGGAGGTGAAGAGCGTCTGTCGACGTACCATCGCATGCGCGAAGCTCACTCCGTGTTCTCCTGGACGACTGTCGTCGCCGACGTCCGTCGACGGGATCATCGCACCAAGGCGGCACGCCAGGTCTACGTCAAGTTGGACGCGGCAGCCAAGTATGGGTTCGTTCTCCGTCAGCCTTGCGGCGCGTTCGACTGGAAGTACGATGCCTCATGGGTGGGAGGTGACGAGTTGTCTGGCCCGGGGCGTGGTCCCGGTCGTGGTCGAGAGACCAGTCGTCGTGTGCGGGGCGCGTCTCGTTCGCCGTCGCCGCTGGCTGCTGTAGGGTCAAGTGACCGTGCCAACCCCGGTGTTGTCGCCCCTGTGTCCCGCGGGACGGGCGGCACTGAGCCGATATGGCCGTCGGAGTGGGCCCGTGTTGGTGCTGTTGCCCTCCTGGGTACTGACCGGGTGAGTGACTTGGCCGACCACGTGGTCCCTCGCGGTGCAACGGTTGGGGCGTTGGCCATTGCTTGGTCTCGTCAGACCGTTGAGCTTAATGACGTTCTTCGTCGGGTCAGTGGGATGACTGAGTCGGAGGCCGTTGAGGCTTGGGTGCTGACGACCTCCCGGTTGGCGGATCCGTCTCGCATTCGCGATAGCTTGCTCTGCGAGCTGCGGCGTGCGCCCTCGGTGGAGGCAAGGGAGGCGAGCCCTCGTCGTGTGGATGTTGGTGCCATTCTTGGCGTTCGTCGTCGTCCAGTGTCGGATGAAGAGGAGGAGGGTGTGCCTCGTGCGCCGGTCCGGCGCATGCGCTCGCGCAGTTCGTCATTTGACGAGGGCTCGCGGCGTCGTCATGTTGGAGGTGATTAAGGGAGGGGGTGGGGTGGTGACAGTGTTGCCGTACGGCTTGTGTTAGTCTTGTTTGTACTTGCGGTGGCCATTTGGCTTGTAGAGCTGGCTTGTATGTTTTTGTTTGAACATGAAGGCAGTTCTGGCCCATTCCGTTGTCTTTGTGTCCGACGCTGGGACTGGCCGAAGTATCTTAGACTCTTGACAAAGCCGTTTTGCTCTTGAGAACCATGCGGCGTTTTCCCAGCGTGGGGTGACCAGGAGTGTGTCCTTTTGACTGGATTGTAATTCTGTGACCACTTGGTCGAGAGTGTGGATGGGGGGTATCCTCAGGCAGATGGCTTGTGAGTGGGGTTGCTCGTGGGGAGTGACGTGCTTCTCGGGTTGGTAACTCAAACGGCCATAGTGCCTTGTGAGTTCCGGGAGTACTCCGAGTGGTCCCCATGTGGGGAAGGTGAAGTTCCGACATGCCGAAGGCAGTGTTGACTTCATGTAGTACACAGGAATGTTCTCATGAACAGAGCGGTCTGCGTTGTCCCATTGGACATTAGCCTGTACCACCCCCCATGGGTCGACGTAGACCGCGAGGATGTTGGGCTGCCAAATAATGGCGCTAGCGCAAGCGAGCGCGGCAAGTCCAGTAGCCAAGGCAACCTTGGTGGTCGGCTTGCGTGGTTTTCGCCACGTGTATCCAAGTATTTCTACCTTCTTGGACCTCAAATGTCGAATGACTAAGCTACGTGGCAGCTTTCAACCGGTTCCCACGTGTCATCCTTGGGGGTATAGTCATACCATCGCACCTTGAACTCGTAGGAATCACCAGTCTTACGATGAGACACGAGCTTGTCGATGACGTACTCGTCGTGGACAGTCGGCTCGGGTCGTGGTTTGCCAAACCCATCGAGCAGTGGGTGTGGTGCGGAATCTTCCGCGTCGTCCGGGCGTGGGGCCGCAGTGGCGTGGTCGCTATTGATGCGCTTCTCGGTTCCATCGACGTCGATAACGAACTTTGACTCGTCGGCGTCGACGACGATGAACGGCCCAATGGCCTTGCTCTGCAGCTTATTAGCTCGTTGGTGGTTTGTGGTGTAGACATAGTCACCGATCTTGATCTTACGGTTGCGATCCCCAATGTGTGCATCGAAGTTACGCTTGTAACGTTGTTGCGTCTTTGCAAGCGCTTTGACAACGGCAGGTATCTGCAGTCTCAGTCGGGCCATGAACACTCGCTTCCTTGCGAGTGGGGAGCCGTCACTCAGCGTGCCGCGCGGGGTGAGGGGTGTGCCAGGTGGCAAGTTGCGGACTGACAAGTTCGGCACGCGACGTGGTATGACCAGTTCGAATGGTGCCAGTCCTGTGGACCGATGTGGTTGGCTGTTGTAAGCTATGGTGAGAACGGGCAGAAGCACGTCCCAGCGGTTGGGGTCCTCCGTGACGTAGTGTCGAAGTTGGGTAGCAATCGTACGATTGTACCTTTCCACTTGACCATTGGTTTGCGGGTGGTACGCGGTAGTGCGCACCGTCTCAACACCGAGTACCTTCATCACAGCGATGAAGAAGTTCGACTTGAACTGTGGGCCTTGATCGCATAAGATCTTGTCCGGGGGTCCGTAGCTCGCGATCCAGTGCTCAATAACGGCGGATGAAACCGAGATGGCAGTGATGGTCTTCAGTGCTATGCACTTGGTGAGCTTGGCGAACCGGTCGGTAATGACTAAGATGAAGCGGTTTCCGCTCTTACTCGCAGGCAACGGGCCAAGGATGTCAATTGATAACTCGGTCAATGGTTCCGAAGCTGGGAACAGGGTGAGTGGTGTCGTATGCTTGCGCAGCGCCAACCGGTTTTGTGCACAAGTGGTGCAGTTGGTGATAGTGCTGTGCATATCAGATATCATGGACGGCCAGTAGAACTTTCTTCTCATGGTGAAGTACATCTTGTTCATGCCCGGGTGGGCGGCGGTGGTCGCCATGTGTTGGAGCTTCAAGATGTTTTCTTGTTGCGACTTAGGAATGTTCAGTTGGTTTCCATAGGGTGTCTTGCGACGCAGCGCGTTGTCGTCGTCAATGATGAACGACTTGTGACCTCCCTTGGCGATACTGTCCATGACTGACTTGCAGAAATCATCCGATTGCTGCTTGTCTATGACATCGTAGTAGTCGACGGGTGTCGGGTCGGACTTACCCGTGTACCGATGGGTTTGAACACCGTATGCCGTCTGGGCAACCGCCAGGCATGGAATGTCGTCGTTGACGGGTTCAGTAACTGCGTTGTTGTCCGCCCTGGACAGAAAATCGGGCAAGTGGTGGCTGGCACCAGGCTTGTACTTGAGGTCGAAGTCAAACTCCGCTAGGCGCATACGCCATCGCATTAGTCGCCCACTTGAATCGGCAGTGCTGTATATCCAGCTAAGGCTCTGGTGGTCCGAGAGGATCACAAAGCGTTGACCTTCGAAAAAGTGCCTCAATTTGAGGACAGCCCACACGATGCCTAGGCATTCTCTCTCCGTTGTGGAGTAGTTGAGCTCTGCTGTGTTGAGTGCTCGGCTCCAATAACCAACCGGTTGTAGGTTGTCGTCATCGTCCGATTGGAGCAGCGTGCACCCAAGTTGATACGCACTTGCATCGACATCCAGCGTCAGTTGACGTCCGGCCTTTGGTAAGGCTAAGATGGGAGGGTGCACCAGGGCGTCACAGAGGTCTTCGAAGGCGGCCTGCTCCTCATCTGAGGGTGGCGCCAAGTCCGGTGGGACTTCCTTCTTTGTCAACGCGTTGAGCGGTCGTGCTCGCTTAGTGAAGTCGACTACAAATCGTCGGTAGACGTTGCACATGCCGAGGAGACTCTTGAGTTGGGTCTTCGTCTTGGGGAATGTCGCGTGACGCAGCGCTTCCGTGTTTTTTGTTTAGAACGTAGAGTTTGCCAGGTGTTGTGCTGTGGCCGAGGTACTCCACCTCGCTGGAGAACCACTTGCACTTCTCAAGATTGAGGGTAACGCCCGCTTCCCTAAGTCGGGTGAGGACGGTGTCTACATCATGGATGTGTTGTTTGGCGGTTGCCGAAAATATGATAACGTCGTCTAAGTAGACTAGGCAAACTTGCCACTTGAGTCCGGATAGGATAATATCCAGGGCTCGTTGGAAAGTTGCCGGCGCGTTGGTCAAGCCGAATGGCATTGTTGTCCAGTCGAAGATGCCGTAGTGCGTCGTGAAGGCCCTCTTTTCTTGGTCTCCTTTCGCAGGGGTACTTGCCAATATCCGGCAGTGCAGTCGAGAGACGTGAAGACCTTGGCGTCTCCGGGGGAGTCAAGGCAGTCCTCCATACGAGGAAGTCGGTACGCATCCTTCTTGGTGACGCTGTTCAGTCGTCGATAATCGACGCAGAACCGGGCCTTCCCGTTCTTCTTCGGGACGATGACGACGGGACTGG
The DNA here is from genome assembly GCA_009829735.1 of Pyropia yezoensis. NCBI lineage: Eukaryota > Rhodophyta > Bangiophyceae > Bangiales > Bangiaceae > Pyropia > Pyropia yezoensis. The sequence continues at coordinate 3,440,131 of CM020619.1, forward strand.
CCCAGTCACTGTGGCTTGGTTTGATAACCTTGAGCTTCAACATCTTGTTGATCTGGTCGACGATGATCGCCCGTTTAAACGCACCGGTTCGGTATGGTTGAGCTCGTATGGGGGCGACCCCTGATGGGGTGACGATGGCATGCTCATTAGCGTGTATGCCTCCGAGAGTCCCGTCCCACATCTTGCCGTGTTTGGTTGGCATCGTCTTGATTTGCGCATGCAAATACTCTGGCGCATCTTGAAGGTCGATGTCGTCGAGTGACGGTTTTGTTTGCTCGTCCTTCGGCGCCGCCGGGTCGTCTTTCTCCGTTGGATTCTTGAGTACTTGACCGAGGTGTTGTTCGGCGAACGCCACGACGCTGCCCTTGCGGATGATGGTCATGTCTGTCCCAAAGTTGCACACCTTCACCAGGAATGGCTCGTTCGGGTTGACTGTTGCAACTCCTCGGGCAATTGCCATTGACTTGTGTCTGCAAATACGTGCGTTTGGCTGCAGCGTATCCAGGCCGGGGACTTCACATCTGACCATGATCCATTGTTCGGTCTTGCCGTTGATTCGTGTTTGCATTCACGCGCGGACCTTGGATGATCCTTCGGACCATTGTGGTTCCATAACATCGTTGTACTGGATGCCCAAGATGGGAGAGTGAGCCGTCGAACGATCGTTCGAGGATTGCCAAACGATACGTTTGAGTCGGGGCCAGATTGCCTCCACGTGCTTGTCCACAAACTCGGTGCCGAGGATGCATTTGACCGACAGGTTCGGGGTAACGTAGAAACGTTCGAAGGCTTGAACCCCCCCAGTGTCGATGAACAGGTTGATGCCTTGTGGCGCGTTGATCGTTTGCCCATTGGCATCAACCATGTGCGGGGCATTGTGCAGGGTTGTCGCGTGGTCACGCCAATGTGGCGGCAAGACATCCGGTCGGATGAGGTTGACACCTGCCCCGGTGTCAAGTACGGGCCTTAAGCTTCGCGTATTCGCTAGCTCAGTGCCGATACAGGCTGCGATCTCATAGTGCCGATGGGCTTTGCTTAGGATCTTGGTGATCTTACGTCTTGCGGGTCGTTTGGGCAAGGGTGCGTCGGGGACACTGCCCGCCGGTCCTCGACTTACTCGTTTTTTGAGTCAGCCTTGCCGTCACCAACGTCATCGCTCTCGTCCTCGTCCGAGTCTGGGAGGACTCCGTTCTCGACGATAGCGTTGATTTGGTTGCGGACCGAGTCGTCAATGAGTGCCATCACTCTTGCTTGGCGTCGTTCACGACGGGGCTTTGGGCACTGAGAGGCAAAGTGCCCAGGCTCGTTACAATTGTAACAAATCTCGGTAGCCCGCGGCCTCGGGGTGTCCGTTCGAGCGGCCTTAATAGGCGCATAAGGTCGGTCGACCGTCCGAGTTGGGGGGGGTGTTGCAGGGCTCGAGTCGATTTGACTAACCTTGATGAGGGGCGGGCGACTGACCTTGATTGACTGACGCAGTCGGTTCGCGCCCTCCCAGAACCCTTGGGCAACCGCAGCCGTGTCTGCCATGGGGCGATCTGGGAACTGGCTGTCCAGAACACGGACGTTCGGCTTGATCAGGTCGGAGAGACCGTTGATGAAAACATCTTTCACATCTTAAGCGGAGAAGAGGCCACAGAGGCGGTCGCATGATGCTTCCACGCGGGTGCCGAACGCGCGTGGGACCTCCGTGTCCAGTTGGGTCATCGTAATGATGTCATGGTACGCCGTTGCCAAAGCGGCATGAGTTGCGTATTTCTTGAAAAGCCAGTTGACTCCTTCACCATATGTGGTAAGTTCGTAGTGCTTGCCACGAACAATCGTGTTGACCGCGCTAGCGAATGAGCGCTTAGCGGCTCCCGCCAGCCGGAAGGCAATGAGTGGGAACGCCCGACCGTGGGTCAACCCGGCGGCATCACAGGCTCTGCGGAACGTCGTGAGGAAGGTGAAGACACCCAGGGGGTCCCCACCGTTGAAGGTCTCTTGTCCTTGGAACGCGCCGTCGAGACGCTTGTTCATCTTGCTTGCATCTCTCACCATAGATGGTGTATACTTAGTGCTCCGTCGGAGAAGGAAGTAGGTCCGGTAGTCCAAGAGTGACTTGAAGCGGCTGTTGCCGGGCTAATGACCATCTTACGATCGCCCAACTCCGTGGGTCCGGAGTGGGGCGCGGGTCGGCGCCGGTGCCTGCGCACACGTCGACGGTGTGCGTCCGAGCTATCCGAAGTGGATTCCATGCTTGACGAGCTCGGGCTTGACGGTGGGTTGGGGTCCCGGCCACCGTCATCAGTTTCGTCCGAAGACGAGGAAGACGAGGATGATGACTTGTCGGATGACAGCCCATCATCAGCGGATGATGCGTCTCCCTCCCGTGCGTCATGACGCTTAGTCGTGGCCTTTGCTTTAAGGTCCTCGACCTGGCGCTCAAGCGCGCGGATCCGACGATTCTTCGACTGAAGATTGCCAATGGGCAGACTTGCCTGAGAGGCCGCTTGGGTCTTCGGCTTCAGGTCCATCTTGCCCATCAGCTGTCGGTTCGACGTCGTCCGTTGACGAGACGTCTCATTTGAGGGTGGCTTTCTCAGCTCCTCAAGAGTAGTTGCCAGTCTGGTGTTAGACTCCTCCAACGCCTTGTTGGTAACTTCTTGGGCCTCAAGACGGTCGCGAAGTGCCTCCACCACCGCCTTCAAGCTCTCCAACTTGGAGGTAGTGACATCCTCCGAGTCAGGGTTGGGGGGGGTAACTTCAGGGGCCGGAGGGCGGCTTGTTCGGCTCCCTCCGCCTGGTGGCGTGTAACCCGAAGGCAGGGCGATCCCCTTACCCTTCGAGCGCCGAGCGCCATCAGGAGCTCCCGAAGCCATATCGCAACCCGGCGTAACGTGTGTCGGCGCGCCCCGCGTCACCGACCAAAAGGTCCTCGTGGCACGACGCCCGGCGTCGTCCAGCCTTCACCAATCGGTGTAGTCGCCCAGCAACACCCGATCGAGAGATCGTCAACACGCTGCCACAAGGCACCAAGGAACACGTACGAGCGTACGGCAGCACCGCACACGAGCAGTAATCCCCTGCTGCTCCACCAATGTGGAATAAGTGTTGACCAATAAAAGGATACGGGACCGACCGACGCCCGGGAGGCAAAGAGACAGCTATTACCGTAAAGGCAAAGAAGACAATCCTTTAGCTCTCAGACGTTCGATGGGGAGCAAGCCGGCCGAACGGCGGCGGCGAGCCCCCACGTCGCAGATAAGGGCGAAATAACATGCTGGTCGAGCGACCGAGCGGAGGCCAGGCGGCCGATCGCTACGAGCATGGCAATCAACATAAAAGATCCCTCCAAGGCAAGGACAGATAAACAATACAAAACAAAAGTAGTCCCCCAAAGGGCGAGCCACAAGTGGGCCCATACCGACAAGGTTGGGGCCACCAGTCAGGGGGGCTACTTGCCAGACAATACCGGAATTCGGTGCAGAGGGCGGATATGCTACAATGACCGCGGCAGGAAGAGCGATTAGACAGTGGGAAACGGCGGCCGCAGCGGCGGCGACAGAAGCGGACGGCAGCAGCGACCTTTTAAGCTATACCGCTTCGCCCTTCCCGCCTCCTGTCAGCTGTGGCGCTGCTGGGGCGGCCCTTTCCGCCCCCGGCGATGCCGTTGACGTCTCTGCACCTGTCGCTGCTGCCGTTGACCGCAGCGGCAGCGGCGGCCGTGGCGTCGGCGGCCAGGGCTGTAATGGAAGAGGCGGCGGCCAGACAGGCCGCCTTGTCAGCCCCGCAGTGGTTGCGGTGCGGCCGGTGATAAGCGGCTGTGGCGCGGATGGAGGGGGAGGGTGTGTGAGGTGGACACGGGGGGCTGACGGACATTCTGCTCATTAAATAGGCCAGAAAGAAGACCTGTCGAGAGAGGAGCAGACGAAGTCCATCAAGGCACTGCCAGAGAGCAGAAAAAACGACCCTCAACCATGGTCGCGTTGAGGGGGTCGTTGCCACTTTCGGAGAACCCCCCCCAAGGTCCCCTTATGAGCGCCTATAGACACCTTGACACCACCGGTTTGGCGACCAACATCACTGACTGTTTTTTTTTACGGCATCATACTGTACGCATGATGCGCACCCAGGCTCTACATTTTTATGGTCTGGCTACAGCGGGAAGGGCTTGGTAACATGCAGTTACTAAACAGAAGGGAACAGCTGTTCCCTGTTTTATCAGCTGCGTTAGTAACTGCAGTTACTGCTACCTTCCCGCCTCTGTTCGGGTGCGTGCTGCACAGGGCTGTGATGCCCCCATGAAGGAGACCTCATTTCCGTTGCCAGTTGCCTGTTTCACCCGCGCACACTCTCGGCATGGCGTGCTTGCTCTTTTCCTTACACCCCCCCCAGAGCCCCTTGTAGCGCATGTCTCTTCCGAGCGAAATCCGTGCGTGGGTATAATTTCGGTGATAAATATGCTTCTGTGTCACGGCTGCTCCAGATCCGCCAGAGGACTCCAGCTCTCGACCGACTGGCAGTCGTCCAACGATCGTAGGGATCGGCCCACCAGCCGGGTCGTCGCCTGCATTGCCTTTGGGTCACTTTTGACTGGGTGGTCGCGTGCATACGCTTTGGGTCACCACCGCCGCCACCACGGCCCACCGGCCGGGTCGTCGCCTGCATTGCCTTTGGGTCACTTTTGACTGGGTGGTCGCGTGCATACGCTTTGGGTCACCACCGCCGCCACCTAAGTGCGGCCGGTCTTCCAGGTGGGCTCGGGTCGTCGTGCGAAACGCACGTGTCGTGTCACAGTCCCCGTCTCCGTTTAGCACCTGACACGCCTCCCCACCCGCCCCGCTCCATCGACGCCCACACCCAGCGCTTCACGGAGCTGCATGAGCTAGTATGGAGACGTCTTGGGGAAGGGGAGAGGGGGTGGTGGGGGGTAGGGTGGGGAGTTGTGCGGGGTGAGGCTGGTGCGCCTCTGCACGCCGGGTGCTCGTCTTCTTTCTCGTCTTCTTTGTGGTGGTAGTGCGGGTAGGGTGGGGAGGGGGTGGGGAGGTATAGGTGGGGTTTGGCTGTCTGTTGGTGCACGTCCCAGGGCTGCTGCGACACAACGTGCCGGTGGGCAGGGATGGGAAGGGCGGTGAGGGTCACATGTGGCGGTGCGACGCGTCCCTCGCGGGGCGACCGCGCTGGCGCTCGACGCCATGTGGTTCAGGGCTCCGGCCCGGCGGGCGGTGGTTGGGCGCCTGCTGAGGTATCTGTCGCTGAGGTGTGTGCGCGCAACAGCCGGGGCGCGACGACGTGCGTCAAGCGGATGGGCGCGGGGCACAAGTGCTCCGACCCGTGCTGGGCGTGCGCGCCGGGCCTGACGTGCAGCCGCTGGACGCGCACGTGCACGCGGGGGTATTGACATGGATGCGGGCGCCGCCGCTGCGGATGTGCGGCTAGTGGGGGCAAGGGGATGGCCGGCCGGAGCAGCTGGGGGAACAGGGGAGGACAGGGGTGTGGACGCCCACCGTGCGGGCGCCCGTTTGCAAGCCAGCCCGTAGTGAGGGCGTCGATGACAGTGAGTGTGGTTTGCTAGGGAGACAAGTCTTCTGAGACAGTGAAGTGGAGGAAAGGTGCGTGGATCCAAGCACGGCACCTGTTCTCTGTTTTTCTCTTTTTCGATTTGCCAGCGCCGCTGCGGGTTGCGCGCTGCTCCGTGGCGCGGCTGGCGCCCGCCGCGTAGCACCGGCTGACGGCGGGCGACAACCCCGCCGCCGCCACCGCGGCGGGCGCGTGCCTTCCCCTCTGGCGCCGCCCAAACCAGCGCCGCCGTCCTCCCCGGCACCCTCCCTTCTTCCCCCTCCACCCGCACGCTGTCCCATCTCGTCGCCCCCATCAGCCACTTTCCGCACCCGTGGGCAACACAGATTCCCCACGGGCGGGCACTGCGCTCACACCCTGGCCACCCCGCGCCTCCTAACCTCACCCATACGTTCCGGCTTGCCGTGTTGCTGACGCCCGTCGTCCGTGGCGACGCGCAGGGCGTGGACGCCGCCGGCAGTATGTGTGAGGATCCAGGGGGGTACAGAACGGAAACGGGGGGGGAGGTGCGGTCCACGCCCCGCCGTTTGTCCCACCGTTCCCGAGGCGTAGGGGGTGGGGAGGGGGAGGAGGGATGGCTCGCCCTGCCGCCGACCGGCCGAACCGCCGCTGGTGCGTCGGTGGCGCGCACTCGCGTGGTACAAACAGGCGGGGTGGGCGTCGACCCGCCGCGGTAGTTTTAGCCCTTTCTTTCCTCCTTTCCCACGCCGGCAGAGCGTCGGGGGGGGGGGGGGGGCGGGGGGGCGGGGGGGGGGCAGCGGGCAGGCGACTAGCCGTCGCCTCCCCCCCCCTCCGGCGCGCGCCCCCTCCCCCCCGCCCTTCCCTCCCGCCCTCCCTGCACCGCCGGCCGCCCCCACGCCCTCACCCCCCCCCCCCCCCACCACCCCCGTCCATCCCTCCCCCTTTCAGCCGACCACCCCGTGTACCGGCCCCGCTTGGCCGTCAAAAGCAGCGGGGTCAGGCAGAGGCGTTCCCCCCCCCCCCGCCACCCACGCCGCCACCAGTACCGCCGCCGCCACCACCACCGCCGCCGCCGCCACCGCCGCCACCGCCACCACCACCCCCCGCCAGCGTCGCCTTGTGCAGCTTGCGCAGGCGCTTGCGGAGGCTCGCCGGCGGCCGAATGCCGCCGTGCCGCGCCTTGGACGCGTCGCGGCCGCCCCCCCCGCCCCACCCACCGCCGCCGCCGCCGCCGCCACCGCCACCGCGGGCACCGCCGCCAGAGGCCACCCCCCCCCCCCCCCCCCCCCCCCCCCCCCCCCCCGCCCCCCGCACCGCCACTGCCGTCGTCCGCCGACGGGTAGGCCAAAAAGTCCTCGTCTACTTCGGGGTCGGTGTCGCGGCGGGCAAACCACGTCGACACGTCGCCGGCGCTGCCGCCGCCACCGCCCGCCACAGCGGCGGTCGCAGCGGCGGGCGTGGCCACGGGGACGGCCGCGGGGGAGGGGGAGGGAGGAGGGGGTGCCGTTCTTGCCGCCGCCGCTGCTGCTGCCGCCGTCGCGTCGCCCGCCACGGCAGCAGTGGCCGGCGGTGGCGGCGGCGGCGGCGGCGGCGGCGGCGGCGGCGGTGGGGCGGCCACGCTTGCGGCGGCGGCCGCCGCTGCCGCTGCGGCGGCGGCCGCCGACGCCCCACGGCGGTGGGGCCGCCAGCCCGCCAGCCACGCCCCCCCCCCGGTGGGCGACACGGGCACGGGGGTCCCCCACGGGGCCAGCTCGTCCGAGCCGCCAACACCACCGTCGGGGGCAGTGGCGGCCGTGGGCGCCGCCGCCGCGCCGCCGGCAGCCACCGACGCCGCCTCTGCCGCCCCGCCCCGCGCCCGCGACGGCGGCAGCGGCGGCGGCGGCGGCCTCGGGGGGACCCCCGCCCGCAGCGCCGCCCCCCCCCCTTCGGTGGGGGTGTTTGCGCCGCCGCCCCCGCCCCCGGCCGGCGGCCGGCCGTCTGTCCCGTCGGGTGACGTCCGCGGCGGTCGCCGAGGCCCGTGCGGGGGTGAGGTGGGCACCCCCCAGGGGGTGGCCTCCCCCCCGCCCCCGCCTCCGCCACCGCCTCCACCGCCACCGCCACCCCACACGCTCCCGCCACCCCCTCCTGCGCCCGTGACACCCAGCATGGTCGGCGACAGCCCCGACGGGACCGTCGACGAGCGGGGGCGGCGGCGGGACCAGCCGGGCCGCCGCGGAAGGCGCGACGCCCACGCCAGGGGGGGGGGGGGGGGGGGGGCGACGCGGTCGCCAGCCCCCGGGCGGCAGCCGCACTGCCGCCCCCCGGGGCGGCGCCGGCGGCGGCACCCGCCGGGGCGGCGGCCGCCCCGGCCGGCGGCAGCGTGTCGGTAGCCACCGCGCCGCCGCCGGCCGGCCGGCCGTCCGGGGCATCCGCCGGTCCTGCAGCCGCGCCGGGGGGGACGGGCGACGTCGAGAGGCCACCCGCGGCACCCGCACCCGCCTTTGCCACTGAGCCCACGACAGGCAAGCCCAGCGCCGTGCGGCTCAGGCGAAGGCGGGTCCCCTTGCCGCCACCACCACTCCCCTCCCCGCCCCCACCGCCACCGCCAACCCCACCCCCACCACCGCCACCACCGCCGCCACCGCCAGCCCCCACTAGCGTGAGGCCGGCGGCGGAAAAAGAGGGTAGCCGAAACAGGGCGCGTCCGCCGCCGCCGCCGCCGCCGCTCGCGGCGTCACCGACACCGCCGAGCGACCGGCCACCAGCGTCCCCAGCGTCGGCACCGCCGTCCGCACCGCCACCAAAACGGTGGTCGCCCCCCCCTAGCAGCGCGGGCGACGTGGGCGACCGGGGCATGGCAGACGTGAACCGCCGGCGGCCAACACCACCGCCTCCGCCGCTGCCGCCGCCGCCACCGCCGCGGCGGCGACGGAAGCCACCGCCGCCACCGCCACCGTCCCCGCCGCCGGTGCCGCTCTTGCCAACGCCCCCGGCAATGGCCATGGTCGTGGCGGCGACGGCGCCGCCACTACTGTTAGCGCTCGAAGAGGGCACGCCCCAAGGCAAGGCCGACCGGGTGCTGCTGCTGCCGCCACCCCCCCCGCCGCCGCCACCGCCCCCGCCATCCTCACCGCCCCCGCCGTCGCCACCGCCACTGGCAGTCGTCGACGTGGGCGTCGTCGGCAGCGTCGCCAACGTCAATACGGTTGTGACGTACGAGCAGCTGGCCCACGGGTCGGGCCGCTCGCCGCCGCCGCCGTCACTGGGCGTGCCCAAGTCGCCACCGCCCCCGCCACCACCGGCACTGGATGGAGTGTCGGGCGGACCGTCGCCGTCGGCCTCGGCAGCGGCCGCAACGTCGCGACCCGCAGCCGCCGGGGAGGACGGAAGGGGAGGCGGGGGCTCGGGGGCGTCGACAAGGGCGACACCAAGGGCCGTCGCCGCCACAGACGCCGCGGCAGTAATCCGGCGGCGGTGAAAGCGGCCGCTGCTCTCGGCCGCGTCCGACTCGTCTCCCCGGTCGCCACCGTCGCCGCCGCGGGTGGTGGCGCGCTTGGCGCTGCCCGGCTTGCGCCGCCGAGAAGCCCAGCCGCCGCCCCAGGCGCGCGTGGAGAGCAGCACGGCGCCACCCCCCCCACCGCCGCTACCTCCGCCGCTGCCACCGCCACCGCCTCCCACACCACCGCCGCCATCGGAAATGCCGCCGGCGAGCGGGTCCCCACCAGCAGGCGACATGGTTCCCGAGCACATGAGCGGGCTGCTGTCCCGCCGAGAGGCGGGCAGCAGCACCAGCCGGCCGTCGCGGGCACCCGCCGCAGCGGAAGCGGTAAACGACCGCGGCGGCGGCCGCGGGGAGCCGCCCGTCGCCCACGACAGGCGAGGGCGGTCCGCGGCGGCCGCGACGGGATGCCCGCCACCGCCGCCGCCGCCGCCGCCGCCGCCGCCCCCTCCTTCCCGGCCCGCCATTCCTCCCCCCCCCGCCGCCGTGGCGCGCAGCGGCGACGGGCTGATCACCCCAAAAACGGGGTGCGGGGAGCGCCCGCCGTCACTCGTCTGTGGGTGCCGCCCTGGCGACGCGCCAGCCGGCGAGACCACCGCTGCAGACGCCGGGACGCCCGCCGCGCTGCCGTCGCCGCCGCTGCCGCCGCCGTCGCCGTCGGCGGCGGCGGCGCGGCCAACGAGGCGGTCGGGGAAGCCCAGTGACGGCGGCCGCAGCGGCCCCGTACGGTGCAGCCGCGGGCTCGTTGGCAGCGGCGGCGCCGCGCCCGGCCGCCGCCGCCATACCCCCGACCCGCCCGCGGCCGGGGAGAGCGCCGACGGCGGGCCGGTGGGGGTGGTAGGCGATGTTGGCAGCGCCTGGGCCATTGGGGGAGGCAAGGGGGGGGTGGGTGCGGGAATGGCCGCCGCCGCCGCCGCGACAGGCGCCGCGCGGGTGAGCGGATCCGGGGGAGCGGGTGGGGGCGGCGGGGGCGGCGCTGCCGCTGCTGCCCCCGCCGTTGCCGCCTCGGCAGCGACGAGCGCCCCCCCACCACTGTCGCCGCTGTTGCTGCTGCTGCCGGTGGCGCCACCGGCAGCGCTGGCCGGGGCGGCCGCCGAAGCCACCGACGGGCACCGCGACACGCCCGGGACGCCCGGCACAAAGGGGCGGAAGATGACCGACTCGAGGGCGGCCATGGCAGCGGCGCAGCGCTCACTGCGCGCGCGTGCACGGCGGGGCTGGGGTAGCGGGACCCACCGGTGGAAGCCTCACCGACGGGAGGGATGGGTGGGGAAAGGCGTGACGTAAGGAGGGGGAAGCGGGGGGGGGGGGGGGGGGTGGTTACGAACGGGCGTGAGGGGGCGGCGACTTGCCGAGCAGCAGACGGCGACCGCAACGCGCGGCAAGACGTCACCGCCAGCACCACCGGCGGCTCGGTAGCGGCGTCGGTCCCCGCGCGGCGGTGGCCGCGCACCGTGGACACCCCCGTGAGGCACGCACAGGTCCAGCCAATGTGGTTAGTGCGCCGTGGCGGCCAAGAGACGACCCCCGCTGGGAGGTGCAAGGGGAAGAGCAGGAAGGGGTGGGGGGGGGGGGGGTTACGCCGCGTCGAGGCCACCGCCCCAAGCAGCCGTCGTCCTGCATGCCGACGTCTGCATCGCCGTCGTCCCCCCCCCCGTGGCGTTCCCCCCCCCCCCCCCCCCCCCCCCCCCAGGCCCCCACTCAACGTCCACCCTGCCCGTGCCCGTGGCGGTCAGAGGCCAGGAAGGGGAGGGCAGGGGGGGGGCACCGCGACAGGCCGGTGGGGGAGGTGAGGTGCCGCCGCCGCCGCCGCCGCCGCCGCCGCCGCCGCAACCGCCGCTGCTGGCCGGTCACCGAAACAGCGCGACACCCTGCCAGGCAGGTAGCGCCGGGGGATGGCGGCGGCGGCGTGCGCGGCGGGGGGGGGGACAGTGGTGGTGGTGTGGGGTGAGGTCGTGGGGTGGGGAGACAGCGCGCACGGCTCGATGGGTGCCCACCTCCTCGCCCCCCCCCAGCCGTCCGCCCCTCCAGGCCGTCACCACAGGAGCGGGGGGGGGAGAAGGGGGACGGGAGAGCGCCGCGCCGCGCCCCTCATCATGATGCCAACCGGCGACGGCGGGGGCCAGAAGCAGGGTGGTGGTGCGGGGGGGGGGTGGGGGGGAGGGGGGAGGGGGGGTGGGGAAAGGGAGCTACTCCATTATGACGTGGTGGGGGGGGGAGGGGAGGGGATAGGGGCCAACCAGGTCGAGCAGGAGCCACCCGCTGGGCGGTAGGGGGGAGGGGGAGGTGTCGAGGGAGAGGGGCGCATGCACTGGCTGAGCGCGTCATCAACAGCGGCGGGACGGGGGGCGGGGCGAAAAGCAGATGTATGTATGTACAGTACAGGACTTTACAATGTCATGTCAGGTACTGTACATTGTACGTACACAATACATTGACAAAGGATTCCACCCGCCCCCAAGAGGACCGGACGGCGTGCACCTCACGGGCGGTCTAAGACATGGTACACGATGTGGCGCCGAGTTTGTGGCACGCCGTGGCATGCCCTCATTGGCTGCAGAGGCCACGTGTTTGTGCTTGCAGTGCCACAAACTCGGACGGTACCGCCACATGGCTCGAGCCAAAGCCATGTGGCGTTCCACCTCGCACACAGCGCCACATCACTTATGGATATCAGACTCTTGACTTTGTATGGGAATTGCGTTGGCCTCCGGGACTGCCTTGGTTTGAACCTTCTCGTCCGACCGCCGACCGCGAGCGCGCGCGCGCTGCTGCGTCGCACCTCGACGCTTCGGTCTTCGGCCGCTTCTCACCCCTCGCTCGGGCAGCTTCGGCGTGCTGCCTGCCGATCGCTCCCGCCACCTCCGACGCGCAGATTTGTACGTGTTGCAGCACGTGTTCCCGCCAACCTATGGGGGAAGAGGGCGCGAGAGGGTGGAGCTGGGCGGCGATGAGTGTGGGGGGGGAGTGGTGGGGGCGACTGGTGGGAGGGAGGAGGGGTGTGATCGCTGTCTGACACCCCACCGGATGGGTTGCGCTTTTCTCTTTTTCCCTGCTCTGCGTCTGTGTTTGTTTATCTCTGCCATCAGGAACGCGACGACAAGCCAGGCGTGGGGAGGTGAATTGTGTGGGGGTGGGGCCTACTGGCGGGAGGTCCGTTCGAGGGAGAGCGGGAGCTCACGCCTGATGGTTTGTTGAGGTATCAGTGGGGCGAACGGGCGTGGGGTAGGGCGAGGGCGAGGGGCGGGGCTGGGCGTGTTGGGGAGAGGCCAGGGTTGACTCGGCCCGGGTCGTGAGCGCGCGGCGGCGGGCGCCGCCGGGTGCCGCAAGTTGTTCCATCCGGATACATAAGCCGCTCTCTGTGGCGTCAACCCTCATTCGCTTCTCTTCCGCGTGCGTAGCTCTCTGTGCGTTCTGCTTTCAAAAGAATCTCAGTCTGTCAAATATGAAATTGTCATGAAGTCCAGTGCCACTTCGCCACATGTCTTAGACAGCTTTTTCGGATGTGGCAAAGATACCGCGGCGCCACACTCCCAGCGTCACACGGTTGTGGCATGTCTTAGACCGGGGGTCACTCGGCTGTACGGCGACTTCCCTGGGGTTTCTTGCGCTCGTAGGGATCCGGCGAACGTCTGCTCTCGCCGTATGCTATGCCGGAAAGCTCCATCCCGTACGTCCAGGATCGGAAACTGGGCTCAGGTCGGAGGTTGCCGGGAACGAGGAGCTGAGAGCGTTAACGCCCGTTCAGACTCGAGGAAGCGCGGCTCTGGGCATGTGATAGTTTTCTCGAGCCACAGAAGCTGCGGAGATGCTGGGGGCGTGTTCTTATTGCTCTCCTCGCGCTAAGGAGAGGAGCATATGATTACTCTTCAGAGATCGGAGCATGTGTCCGCCAGACATCGAGTTTCCTGATAGCCGTGTGTAAAGAAAGACATGGGCACAGCAGCAAGATCTTACGCAGCATGTTGGATGTGAGAGGCCTCTTGAGGTGAACAGGCCCCGACAGCCGTCAGTGGCTGCCTCCGCCAGGCCCACCGCCTCGCGCTGGATTGTCATTGATACTGACTCTATCTGATCTTTGGACTTGCGGGCGCCCCTGTCCCTGCTGCTTTTCTCTTCTGCTTTTCTTCGTGTTGCGCGATTGTTTTGTGGGTGACTCGTATGGGTGCCACACCCCACCCACACCGACGGGCTGGGCGTCGAACCGCGTGAACGTTCTTGCGTTGCTTGCCGAGATTGAAAGCAAGAGAAACAGAGTGGCCGCTTGCAACGCGCGCGTCGCCCCCCCTCCATCCCCCCGCCGCCACCCCCCCCCCTTCTTGCCAAGGACCCCTTCCCACCACTATTGTGGATTATGCTCCCCCCTAACTCATCTGAGCGCCCCACTGCGAGTGGAGGTGCGGGTAATGAGGCTAAATCACCCCCTTTACGTCATCCTGGAAGCCCAGCTGGCACCTTCGCCATTGTGGATGTTGGAACAATGGGTGATGCCCTGGAACCTGCTGCTGCCGGTGGCCTGGCTGCCGATCCTGGGCTTGTGTTCCCTCCTCTTCCGGCAGTTGCCCCTCGCAGGGCTGGTATCGCTCCCGCCAGTCGCCGCTTAGCTCCTCGTAGCCGCCCGCACGGCGCCGCCGAAGTCAAGCGCACTACCGCACCCGCGGGCAAGTTCCTCGGCGCATGTGACCCCGGCCGGTGCAGCGAGGAACTTGCGCAGCGCCGACGAGCTTACAATCAGTCCTGATGGGACAACGTGTAAATGCCTACACCGGCATCTGGTTTAATTAATTCATGAGGCACCAAATGCCGATGAATTAAACAATGCATCAATTTATAAAGTAATCTAACACTATAATGTATACATTTTATTGCTGCCATCCATGCTCAAGGTCGGATCCGCACATCGTCGTCCAGGGCGTGCCCACCACCGTCGGTACCGACGTGGCGGTGGCGGGCGAGGCGGTGCCGTGGCGGGGGCAGCGGTCGCCCGCGGCAACGGCGAGCCGGCGGCAGCGGCTGGCGGCGGCGCGGAGAGGGACCACATTGGCAACGACGCGGAAGTGGCAGGGCAGCGGACGGCGGCAAGGCGGCTGCGCGAAGCCACGGCGCCAAGGCCGCCACGGCCGCTGCGAGGGAGGGGGGAGGCGGACCGCAGCAGCGCCGACAGCCCGAATGCAACCTGGTGGGGGAAGTAAGGCCCACAACCGCGTCGACAGCCCAGTGACGGCGGCAGCAGCCTGGCGGCCACGGCGGCAGTCCGGCAGCAGATCGGCGTCTCGAGTGGGGGGGGGGGGTGTGACCCATGGCAGCGCCGAAACCCTGGTGGAGAATGCGGCAGTCAAGCGGCAAGAGCCCGCGGCGGTCACAGCGGCAGCCCGGCAGTGTCGGGGGCAGCCCGGCAGTGTCGGGGGCAGCCCGGCAGTGTCGGGGGCAGCCCGGCGGCGGCAGCATGGCGGCCACACCGCCGGCTCGGCAGTGGCAGCAGGCAGCCCGCCGTGGGGGGGGGGGGGGCAGCGTCGGCAGCGGGGTGGGGCGGTGCGACCCATGGTAGAGGCGGCAGCTCTTCGACGAGGGGGGAAGGGTCCATGGGTCACGGGCGCTGGTAAGGTGACGAACCTTTCCCGGGACCACGCGGGTTCCTGCAGCCCATATGGCTATACTATATGGCTATACTATATGGGCTGCAGGAACCCGCGTGGTCCCGGGAAAGGTTCGTCACCTTACCAGCGCCCGTGACCCATGGACCCTCCCCCCCTCGTCGAAGAGCTGCCGCCTTTACCATGGGTCGCACCGCCCCACCCCGCTGCCGCCATGGCTTGCACCCTATGCAATTGAGCGACTCTTCCTACATACCCGAGAAGCAATAAGTATGATCGACATCGTCCTTCCTCCACGCTGTCTGCATGAGATCCGGATTCGAACCTCCCAGTTGTTGGCAAGGATGCCAATGAACAGAGATGACAATTACTTTTTTCCTGGGACCTGCCGTGCTCACCTGTGGGAAGTGAGACTCGTGTCTGAGAGAGCGTTCGGCGAGCCCTAGCTCGCAACCCCCTGCTCGCGCCTCTTTCACGAGCCGCGGGCAACCGCGGGTAGGCGCGAGCCCCCCTCTGGTCGCTTCCTGGGGTGCGGGTGTCCGAGGCAGCCGTTGTGCCCTGCGCCGCCAACGCTTCCCCCCACGATAGCAGCCGGCAGCCCGTCACCCTGCGCCCGCCGGCGCTTCCCCCCACGACTAGTGACGGGGGCGGCTCCACGGGTGCGGACCCCCTCCAGTCGGGGAGGTTGCGTCCGAGCCGTGGCCTCCCTCTCCACACGACCTCCGACGCTGCCCTTGCCATGTAGCGGGCGGGCGGTTGACGGCAAGCGCGTGCTCAGCTCCTGCCCATTCTTTCCCCTCCGACCCACCCCTCTGGACCCTATAAAAAGGGAAGCGGTGGCTAGGGATACCCAACGCAGCGCTTTCTTCTTGTCCCCTACCTCACCCCCCTCAACCTTCCCTCCCCTGCCATTTTCTTTGCTGCCTTCCCCATACCCTCTCTGTACCTCCGCCTTCCCACCCATCATGACCTTTGAGAAGCGCCTCTGTGCGGTGGGGGTGACCCAGCCCGCCCTCCACGTGCTCGCCGCGCTGGCCACCTCCCCCTGGAGGTGGGTGCCCCCGTTCCCACCCCCGTCGCCGCGGCTGTCGCAGATACTGCCGCCGACGGCGTGCGCGCCGGTGGTACTCAAGTGCGGCGGCCCACAAGGCTGCTTCCCAGTCACTGTGCTCGTGTCGAACATGACGAGCGTCTACTGGGCAGAGGTGACGCACGCCGATGTGGCGCCCCAGCTGATGGGACGGCCGCCACTCACCCCTCTGCCCCCTCCACCCTCCCCGGCCGGGTGCGAGCGCGGCAGTGGAGCCCAGAGCACGCCCGTGGATTCCGAGAGCATGTTCTGAGTTCGTGTGTGGATGATGCGCTGAGGTAGCCCCGCGCCGGCACGGTGCGCGCGCCGCGGCCCGCCTTGGGAGCCTGGACCCATTCTGAGGAGCGCGCCTGCCCGCCCACCTTTCCTCCCCTTTCTTCAACTGACCCCTCTGTCTCCCCTCATTGGTGGTCTTGCCTGTGCCCTCTGCATCCTACCGCACCGTGTTCCCCCCCCCAACCTCTTTTTCCAGGAGGATGGTATATCTACCGGTAATGTGGATGCTGCCTGGATCACCGTCAACGCCGCCCTCAGCGACGCCGTCTGGGTGGACTTGCGCCCCGCCACCCTCGTCTCCACCGCCCCCTCTGCCGAGGAGGCAGCGGCGGGCGTCGAGGTGGCGGCCGCAGCCGCCCGCCACCTTCCCGGACCACCTCTGCCCCCTGGGGGGGCGTGGGTGGACATCACCTTTTGTTCGCCGCTCCCGTCGCTGGCGGCGCTCCCCATCTCCGCCGCTGCGGGCGGCCACGGCGGAGGCGGCGGTCGCCGCCGCGCCGGCCTGCGCCTGGGGGTGCTTCCCCTGACGTCGGGGCCAGCACCCCGCCCCCCTGGTACTGGGTGGACGGCAGAGGCCGAGTTGGCCGCACAGCGCGCGTCGGCGACGGTGCTGCGGGACACCCTGCTCCTCCCGCTTCGGGCGGTGCTGGCCGCAACGGAGGTGCAAAAGGGAGCGCTCGCCGCCGCCCTCACCGCCGCTACCACCCCCACCACCGATGCGTGGCCGCCGTCCTCCGCTCGCCTTGGCGGCCGGGAGGGGTCTTCTGCCGCTGCTGCCGCGGACCACCCCAGGGGCGCCTGTGGCCACTGCGGCCGCGGCTGCAACGCCGCGCCCGCCGGGGGTGAGGCCGCGGCCGCCCCGTTTGATGCCATGGCCTTTGAGGCGGCGACCACCGCGGGACCGCCCATCGTTGCCGAGGCAGCTCCCATCCCAGCGTGGGGCCGCCGCTGCCGCGGCCACCGGCCAGCGTCGACCACGTCTGCCGCATCTTCGGAAGCGGCGGCGTCGGACGCAGCGGCTGCGGCAGCGGCAGCGGCAGCGGCTGCGGCGGCGGCGCCCGCCTGGGCCACCACGCTGGCCGCGGCGCCCGCCGCCGTGCGGGCGGCGCTGGTGGCACCACCAACGGACGGCGGGGTGACCGCCGTGGCCGCGGATGCCGCGGCGGGTGTCGCGGCTGCCACCCCCGCCGCCGCCGCCGTCGCCGCCGCCGCCGCCGCCCCCACCGTTACCGATACCATGCCCGCCATGGAAGGGGGCCGCAGCACAGGGCGGGAGGAGAGCGCACCGTCCGCGTCGTCGCCTGGCGGGGATATCTCTGCAGGGGTCAGTGCCCTGGGCCTGGGCAGCCCCACGGCAGCCGCGGGTGCTGAGCCGCCGCCGCCTCCGCCACCGCTGCCGTGGCCGTTGCCGGCTCCGTCGCTGCTGACACCACCGCCGCCTCCACCGCCATCGCCGCTGACGCCAGCCCCGGCGGTGGCGGCGCCTGCTGTGCCGCCGCCCACGTCGGTGCTGGCCCCGGCCGTGGCCGGCGGCATGCCTACAGCCGCGGCGTCCGCAGCCATTGCATCGGCGACAGCGTCGTCGGGGGCCACCGCGGCCGCCTTTCGGGCCCTCTACGCGTTTGTCGTGGCGCCCGAGCGGTTCCCGACGCTGCCCGCCAACACGGGGCCGGTGCTGCTGCCGTCGGTCGCAGGGGCGAACCGGCCGGCGTGGGTCACAGCAGACGGCCCCCCATCGCTCCCGCCGCCGCTGCCGCCGCCGCCGCCGCCGCCGCCGCCGCCGCCGTCGTCGTCGGCTGCAGAAGGGGGGGGGGCGTCTGGCTCGTCCACCGGACAGTTCAAGCGGCTGCCGGTGCGGCGACAGCTGTTCAAGAGGCGAGCGGGGGCAGAGGGGGTGGCAGTCATGGAGGGGGGGGAGGGGTGGGCGAGGGGGGGACTGCAGTGTGAATGGGGGGATGGGGCGTGGGTGGTGGTGGAGGAGGCGAGTCTCTGAATGCCGTGGGCGCGAGAGCTCCCCGCTTCCCATGGTGGTGGTGTCGTCCGCCGGTGTTGTGGTGTGGCCAGAGACTCAGGTGGGGCGGGAAATCCGCTGCTGGACTAGGGCCTCATTTGCCCGATAGATATCGGCATGTACAGTACAGTTTGTTTTTATGGTTCACTGCGTAGTGTGACGGGTGACTGCGTGTGCCAGAAGCTCGGAGTCCGCCGCGGGCGGCAGTGCGTGGACGCCCCCCTCGAGGGCGCCACGGCACATCGCCGCGCGCTGTACAGTACACACGTTGTCACCACCGTGACTGAGGTCCAGGCCTGAGGCTTCGTGCGCACCGTGGCGGTGACTTCAACGCAGTGACATGCTTCCCTCCCTCCGAGCCACACACACAAAAAAGACCGCCGAGCTGCACAGGGTGTGAACCGGGACTGTAAGATCTAGAGCAGTCTCGAGTCGACGCGGCGGTGACGGCGGCGCCGCAGAGGGGAATATGTGTGAGGCCGATCTGGCACGGGGAGTCGGAGGTGGATCGGTAGGAAGATGGTACTTCATTTCCCACACAGGGGACGCCCCCATCTCCCATTTTAGACCTTGGGAGGCACAGGCGGATACCAAACTGGTCGTCTGTGTGCGGCTCGACTATGTGATGGGGGTCACACAGTAGAGCGGTACACGGCGTGAGCGCCCCTCAGGGCTGTACTTGCGCTGTGTGCCAGCCGTGGAGTGACTCACACCACGAAATGTTCTGGGACGGCAGGTACAGCCTTTGACTGTCGCGAGCAGACCCCTCGCATCTTCGAAAGAGCACTGTAGAAGGCACTCCACGACAGGACTCCCCGCTCCCTGCCCCTATCAGGCGGTGGACGACGGGTGGCCCTTTCGGCAGGCTGCCGCGGCCGCTGGACCCGTACACGGCGATCAGTCCCCCCCCACAATCATCTCGTGGTCATCGCGTGCGCGGCCGTGACAACGTCATGGGAGTCAACGGTGGGGGCGACGAGCCAAGTAGATATAGCCAAGGGACCTGACTGGGTGCACGTGGGGCCCGGGGACCCCACGGTGCCCTGTACGGCGTCCTTGTGTCTTGTTCAGATACTCTTGGCGGTCGGCAGCCTGCCCCTCCTGTAGGAGGGGCAGGCAGGAGACGGCCCCCCCCTACAGCTGTGTCTCCCTCTGCCGCGGCCGCGGGAGGCAACCTCTTTGCGCTCGTTGCAAGTACAGAGGAGCTCCACCTCCCTGCCTCACCAAAGCCCGTCACGCGCACCCCGGCTGCGCCTGCCGGAAGTCACGCCCGGACCGTGGCGACATGGCGCGCGTCCCCGCAGATGAGAGGCGGCGTGTCCGGGGGCTCACAACGCACAGCGTGTCGTCGCCGCGGCCAGCGGCGGAGCCGACAGCCCGCCCGCCCCCTGCACGGCTTCCCCACACCAGGGACCCTCCACGCTTCCCTTTCCCCCCCTGTCCTCCAGCCCGTGTGGACCCACACGGCACGCGGCCAGCCAAGAAGCCCGACACACCCACGTTTCTCGGCGTGGCCGTGACAGTGGCGTGGCCTCCGCCGCCCCCCCGCCCCCGTATGTATGGAGGGGGGGTCCCCCCTCCATCCTCCACTCGGGTCGGGCCACCCCACTGTCCGCGCCATCATTCGTCCATAAGTCAACGATTTATCATCTCCATCACGATGGCCACACTGACAGGATTGATACGCACAACACTGCCACGTTCCGTTTCCGACGCCAGCGCCACGCCACACAACCACCGTGGCCTGTGCAGGGGAGATGACGCCCCCGTCCGAGCAATCATTGCCTGCCATCAGTGCCTGACATACTTTCGGGCGAGTGCCGTGCATTCCCGGCGGCACCGGCGGCACAGTATCTGACGGGCGGGCCCTTGCGGGGGCTGCTGCTGTGCCCGCGCATCGCAGCGCCTCTGTTCCTGCGGTTGGCTACCTAGTAGCACCGTCGAAATGGGAACAAGGACCACAGTCGCATGGTTTCTCTCCTTGTCATGGCTCAACGGCACTTTCGTAGCGCGGGGGGGGGGAGGGTGCCCCAGAGACGGTCACTGCGGGGGGGGGGGGGGGGATTCAACCACCCGTGCCGTGTCCTGTCGCGCACCCCACCGGCAACGACCGAGAGCCACGCCACGCCTCGCACCGTACGCGACGGCGCTGCCGTGGTCCCGCCCGCCCGCCCGCCCCGCCGCGCGGGCCGTTGCCGCCGGTGGCAGCGACGGGTGTGTGCTCAAGAGCGTTC
Source organism: Pyropia yezoensis (assembly GCA_009829735.1). Lineage (NCBI taxonomy): Eukaryota > Rhodophyta > Bangiophyceae > Bangiales > Bangiaceae > Pyropia > Pyropia yezoensis. The sequence goes on from CM020619.1 coordinate 3,460,337, forward strand.
CGCCGCGGCGCGCGCGCGTAAAACGCGGGCCAAGTGACGGTCGCGGTGCCTTGCTCCATTCCCTCCCCTCCCCCTCCCCCCCCCTCATTCCCCTCGCCTTCCTCCCCTCCTCCCTCCACCCCCCCCCCCCCCGACTCCCCCCCCTCCCCCCTCCCACCCCCGATTTCCCGCAGCTTCTGCCCCGTTGAGGCCACAGTGACGTGGCCCAGCCTCCTCCCCCCCTTCTCCCCTTCGCCCCTCCCGCCCTTGTGGCAAGGATGCGGCCCTGGTGGTGGCGGCGGGCGGCCACCGCCGCGGCGGCGGCCGCCATTATCGTTGCGGCGCTGGTAGAGGCGGCGGGCCGCCCCGTTGCGGCCGCCGAGGTGCCCCTCGGCGCCCTGTCCACGCTCGCCCACGACGTGGCGGGCAACGTCGTTGTGATCAATGAGCGGGTGGTGGAGGTGCGCAACTTTGTCTACGACGGCACCGGCCCGGCGGCCTTCTGGTGGGCGGGCTCGGGCGACCGCCCCGACGAGGCTGGCTCCGTCGTCCCCGACGTGCCGGGCTGCGGGCGGGCAGCGCTGCCGGCCGCCGACGGCTCCGGGACTGTGCGGCTGGAGCTGCCACCGGGGCAGGGCGTCTCGACGATTGACTACCTCAGCGTCTGGTGCGAGACGTTCCGCGTTGACTTTGGGAGCATCGTCTTTGCCGACCGCCACGCGGAGATTGATGGTGCCATCGAGCCGGCGCCGCCCAGCGGCTTCCAGTGCGCAACGACGGGGGGTGGCGGCGGTGCCGCGCCGGCGCCGGCACCGGTGCCCGCGGCGCCCGTCTCGACTGGTCCGCCCGTGTCGCTGGGCAGCCTCAGCACCCTCGCGCACGACGTGGAAGGGGAGGTGTGGGCCATCAACGCGCGGGTGCTCGAGGTGCGTAACTTTCGGTACGACGGCACCGGCCCCGCGGCCTTTTGGTGGGCCGGCAACGGCACCCGCGCCAGCAGCAGCGGGGTGGTTGTCAAGGAGGTGCCCGGCTGTGGCGCCGCCCCTCTGCCGGCCGCCGACGGCACTGTAACGGTGCGGGTGGAGCTGCCAGCCGACATGGACGTGACCGCCATTGACTACTTGAGCGTCTGGTGCGAAGAGTTTAGGACTGACTTTGGGAGCGTCGTCTGGGGGGGACGCCACGCTGAGATTGACCCGGCCCTGGCCACCGCGCCCGCCGACGGGTACACCTGCTTTGGTGGTGACGGCGGTGGTGGCGGCGGCGGCGGCGGCGGGGCTACCCCCCCGGCCAACGCGCTGGCCAACTGCGTGGCGCTCAACCGGCGGCTGCAGGTGCGCTGGGAGGTGGCCGACGAGGAGGTGCGCTTCTCCCTCCACGCCCGCATGTCGCCCGACGAGTGGGCGGGCTTTGGCGTCAGCGGCGCTGCGGACGCAACGCGCATGACCGGCTCGGATGTGACGATTGCGAGCGTCGACGCTGCCGGCGCGCCTACCGTCCACGACTTTCACATGAGCACCCGCAGCCCGTGCGACGACAGCGGCGCGGGGGTGTGCCCCGACACAGACGCGCTGCGTGCCAATGGCACTGACGACGTGAGCGGCGTGTCGAGCATCCGCGACAGCGACGTGGTGACGGTGGACTTTGTGCGGCCCGTGCGGCCGACGGACGTGGCGCCCCCTGGGCTGGACAAGCTCCTCCCCGTCACCCCCGGCACGCGCACGTTTATTTCGTGGGCGCTGGGGCCCCTTGACGAGGCCACCCGCCTGCCTCGCTTCCACGGCGAGCGGACGGACTACCCGTCGGGTGGGCGGGACGTAGCGCTGGAGCTGGGCCGCCCGCCAGCTGACGAGTGTGGGGGGGGGCTGGTGCCCACGGCGGGTGGGGGGGAGGCGGCGCCCGTGACCGCCTGGGCGCGGCCGCCCATCGTGGGTGTCAGCAACTTTGACGTGGTAATTGGACCGTCGGGAGGCCCCCACGGTTACGGCGCCATCCATGCGGGTCACGTGCCGTGGGGCATTGCCTACTACGTCAATGACCTGCTAGTGCCGGTGCTTGTCGTGGAGCGCGGCAAGACCTACACCTTTTCCACCCGCACGGGAGACGAACGGGCGGTCGCGGCCAAGTACCACCCCGTTTACATTACGGAGAGCGACAGCGGCGGCTTTTTTCTCAATCCCCCGGCGGTCCAGGCGACGGAGCGGACGTTTGCGGGGCTGGACCAGGCGCCCAACGGGACGTTTTCTCCGTCGGTCGTGTCGCCCATTTGCGAGTACCGGCAGAGCTCCGCGTCCAACCCCGAGACAGACTTTGCCACCTACGCCGCCACGCTCTCCCTTGACTGTGGGGGGACAGCGCCGGCGGCGGTTCAGCCGGGGCGCCTGTCGTGGACGGTCGCCGCGGACACGCCCAACACAGTCTACTACCAGTGCACGGAGCACCGCAACCTGGGCTTCCGCATCGCCGTCTTTGACGCCGGCACCGCCGACCCGGAAGTGTACAACGCGCTGGTGGCAGACGCGCCGCTCTTCAGCACGGCTGCCGAGGGCGGCAGCGGCGGTGGCGCCGAGGCGCCGTCCTGCCAGCTGCGCTTTGGCGACCAGACGCGCACGTTTGAGGGGTGCGTGACCCTGAGCAACCGCATCGAGCTGTTTTGGACGCTCAACGCGGCCGACGAGACGGCCGACATGGCGTTTCGGACGCTGCAGCCTGCCGGGTATGCGTCGGTCGGCTGGCCTGAGGCCCCCCCCGCCATGGTCCCCGCCGACGCGGTGATTGCCTACGCGGTCGACGGCAGCCCGACCGTGTCGGGCTACCGCCTCAACGCCCGGAATACGGCGGGGGTGGTGCCCGACGGGGATCGCCTGGGCCTCACCGACGCTGCTGCCGAGGTGGCCCCGGACGGCACCCTGTCGGCGGTCTTTACCCGCCCCTACGCGCCGCCGTCGGGGTCCCCTGCCCTGTCGGCGGGGCAGACCGACTTTATCTGGGCGATTGGCGCGGCGCCGTCGTCGGCGTCAACGTTGCAGCGGCACTCGTTCCGCGAGGGGGGGTCGGTGGACCTGTCGGCCACCAACGGGGGCGGCGTGAGGGTGGGGCGTCTCCCCGTCGGCGCCTACTGGATTTCGCACGCTGTGCTGCTGTCCGTGCCGTGGCTCATCCTCATTCCGTCGGCCATCCTCTTTGCGCGCTACTTTAAGGGCACCGCCGAGGCGACCACCGCCTGGTTCCCCTTCCACCGTGCGGTCAACACGGTGGCGGTGGTGGCCATCTTAGTCGGCTGGATTATGGGCCTCGTGCGGGGGGACCGGTCCGAAATGCGGCACCTGGTGCTCGGCTGTGTGGTCGTGCCGCTGGCGGTGGCGCAGGTGGCGGCGGGGGTGGCGCGGCCGGCCAAGGACGCGGGCTCCCGCCGGTCCCTCTGGTACGCCGCCCACAGCTGGGCGGGCCGCGCGGCGGTGGTGCTGGCGGTGGCCAATGTGTTTTTGGGCATGGCCACCGCCCGCGTCGACGCGGGCACAGGGTGGAAGGCGGCGGTGGGCGCGTACGTGGGCGCCCTGGGGCTCCTCGTCGTGCTGCTCGAGGCGTGGAAGTGGAAGTCGCAGCGGCGGCAAGACTGACGCGGTGGCTGTGGTGGGGCAGAATAGGAGGGGGAGGCGGGGAAGTCGGGGGGGGGGGGGGGGGGGGAGCAGGGGGGGGCAAGGAACGAATTCCCCGGCTGATTTCTATTGGTGCCTCTGGGACGTACCGTGCGCTACCCGGCGGTGGAGGTTAGCACGGTGGTCCCAGTTTGACTGCTCACGAGGGGATGGGCGGCCACCGCCGCGGCGCGCCCCCACGCGTGCACGGGGGTGCCTGCCGCCCCTGCCTGCCGCGGGCCCTCCCCCACCGCCGGCCCCGCAGTAGCGGCGACGGTCGTCGCCACCGTCACTGCCGCCGCCGCTTGCCGCGGTGAGGCGCACCGTCTCTACCGTACATACAGCACAGTATATAGTTCTGTGCACCCCACCCGGCCAGCCGACGGGGCCGGAAGGCGGAGGGCCCCCGCGGGGGGCGCTGCCGACGTCCGCCACCCCTACCCGCAGCGCGCGGTAGGCCCAGGCGCGCATCCCCTCGCCCCCCCCCACTCTCAGGTTCCTCGTCAGCGCGCCGGCCGAGCAAACGACGGCGGCGAAGACGGCGGCGGCGGTGACAACGGCGGCAACTGCAACAGCAACGGCAACGGCAGTCGCACCTTTCGGACGGGAGCTGCGCATCACCACCCGGGGAGTGGACGGGGAGTGGACGGGGGGCGGCGCTCATCCACCACTGCCCGATACGAGCGCCTCAACGACGCCGGTGCATGCACCGGCGTCATGCAGAGGGCTCGACGACGTGCACCGCGGGCGCTCCCATTGGGCAGGGCAGCGCGGTGCCCTGCCCAATAGCGGCGGGGAACGACCACGACAGAGGCTCACCTCCCCTAATTCTTACAGTACACGAACGTCCAATGGGCACCCCCAAGCAAAGTGGGGATTGTACGTATGTTCATGTAATTACTGTTTCATATACAGTACCCGCGCCAGCCCCATTGGGTGGCGGCGGCGGCGGCGCCACGCCGACCTTCGTCCACGGGTGGCTGGTGGCCACCCGCCGCCCACCCAATCTCCCGCCAATCGCAGCGCTGCAAGGAGGGGGGGATGAGGGGTGCGGCCAATCGCAGCAGCGAATGGACGAGCGACGGCTCGGTACATACTCACACCCGCCCTCAATCCAACCGGCGGGCGGCACCGAGGATTCCATTGACATGGTCCATTTCCCCACCTCCACCACAATCTGGGAGGCGTGCGTAGCCGCGCGGGTGAGGGGCGCTGAGGCGTAGCCATCCACGCGCGCGGCACACGCCAGACCACCAACCGTGCTCACGCCTAGTCGCTGTCGTCCTCCACAGCGGCAACCTCACCAGTGGCAGCCCCGTCTGGGGCACATCGCCGCCCCTCCCCCCATTTTGCGGGAGCGGGCGGCGGCCTCCCCCTGTCTACACCGCACGTTTGCATCTCGGCTCGTCGAGGGGGCTGAGGGCGTCCCCGTCCGCCGCCCGGTCGGCGGCACGCCCGCAACCTCGACCGCACGTGGCGCAGACGCGTCGACGGCGGCCGGTTGCGGCACACGCCGGCCGCCGCTGGCGCCCGCCCACGCCGCGCCGCGGGGAGCGCGGCTGCCGCCCGTCCCGCCGCCCCACTGTCGTGCATCTCGGCCCCGTCTGGCCGCCCACGCTGGTGCCCCGACGGATTCCCGAACCGAACCCACCCCTCCCGACGCAGCTCCGTTTGTGACTCGCATGTTCTACCTTCCCAGCCGTCCACGTCCCCTAGCCCCACCGCCCGCACCGGCGCGTTCTCGTCACGACACTCTGCACCCCCACCTCCTTCCCGCCCACTACCACCATCTTCCTTCTCTGCCCCTCTCGACCACCCTTTTCCCCTCCCGTCCCTCACCCCCCGCATACCCTTCCCCACCCCCCCCCTCACCCCCGTACGTCCCCCATGACCATGACCATGACCGCCGCGTTTTCCGTGCCCGCGGGACACCCGCTCACCGCCGTCGGCCGGCGACCGTCGGTGGCGATGAGGAGGCGCCCGTCCCAGACGGCGGCGGTGGCGCCGACGGCGGTGCGCCAAATCACGCGGCCACCAACGGGCATAGACGCTGACACAGCCGGGGAGGCGGCGGCGGCAACGGGACGGCCGGCCCGTTCCTCCCCCACCCCTCTTGCCTCGTCAATCCCCACCACCACCGCCACCACAACTACTAGCTCTCCCAGCTCCTCCACCTCTTCCGCGGATGCCGCCACTTCCACCACTGCATTGGACAGTGCCGCTGCAGCTGCGGCGGCGACGCCCGCAGCAACGCCCAAGCGCCGTAAGGGCGGCGTGTACAAGGAAGCGAAGCTGCGGGCGACGGGGGATACGCTTGTGTCGACCCCCCCCATGATTGCCATCTGCGCGGCCATGGCCACCCTCACCGCCGTCACGGGCGGCGCGCACGTTGCGCGCATCGCGGCTTCCCCCCACCCAGCATCCATGGCCGCCGCCGCGGCGGTTGGGATGGTGGGTGGGTGGCTTGCCGCTGACGCTGCGTCGGCCGTCTACCACTGGGCGCTCGACAATTACGGCTCAGAGGCGACGCCCGTGTGGGGCGCACAGATTGCGGGCTTCCAGGGCCACCACGACCAGCCGTTCACGATTGCGCAGCGGGAGACGTGCAACAACCTGTACCGCAGCTGCGTGCCGGCGCTGCCGCAAATGGCCGGCCTCGCGGTCGTGGCCATCGCGGCGCTCGCGTCGGGCGGCGGCACGGACAGTGGCCTGTCGGTGGGACTCCAGTCGGCCTACGCGTCCTTTTTGGTAGGCTGCGTGGGCGCTCAGCAGTTTCACAAGTGGGCGCACTCGGTCAAGGACCTCCCCGTGCTGGCCGAGGCGGCCGGCCGCGCCCGCCTCATTGTGTCGCGGCGGGACCACGGCAAGCACCACGTAAGCCCGTATGGCGGGGTGTATGGCATCGTGTCGGGCTGGGTCAATGGGCCCGCCGACGCGGCGCAGGTGTGGCGCCGCGCCGAGGTGGCCGTATGGATGGCGCGGGGGGTCGAGCCGATTTGTTGGAAGCTCGACCCGACGCTGCGCGCGCGCGCATTTGCGATTGTGGGGCGGCCAGACCCGGCGGCGATGGCCCAGGAGAAGGAGGGGGCAGGCGACCACCGCCAGTAGGCACGGGTGGGGGGGGGGTGGGGTGGAGGAGGGCCGGGAGCGTCACCGATGGACCGCGGACGGGTCGCGAACGACCTGTGGTCTTTGGCGGTGTTCCTCTCGCTCCCGCAGTATTTTTGTTGTACAGCTGATGTATCTACACGCTACAACAAGCGTTTTGGACTTGGCTGTTTTCCCATCGTCAAGCTGCGAGTGTACACCGGTACACCTCCGGACCACCATGTGTATCTATGCGCTTTCAGCGAAGTGGGTTCAGTGAGGGTGTCACAGCGGACGAGTGTGACGGCAACGGCGACGGTGGTGGCGGTTCTCTTTCGGCCTTTCGCCCGCCCGTGGCGGCAGAGACAACTCCGCCGCCGCGCGCGCGCGGAAGTTGACCGGGTCCCTGTCCAACTTTGACCACCACCTGAACAAAATTGGAAAACAGCCCTATTATTGGTGTGAGCGCCAGCCCGCCGAGAAGTCGCGGATGGTCGAGAAGGCCCCCGCTCCGCCACCCGCGTCGGCCACCCCCGCCGGGATGGTTGTCGGGGGCGACAGCTCGAGCGCCGGCAGCACCGGCAGCGCCGCGTCATGGTACCACCGCTCGTCGTCCCTCCAGTAGAGCATCGGCCACTCAGCGTCACTGCCCAGCTGCATCGACAGGCTGGCCGCCTTGGCTGCCCCCTCGCCGTTACCCGCCTCGACTTCGCCATCGCCGTCGCCGTCGCCGTCGCCACCGCCATTGCCGCGGACGCAGCCGCGGTGGCGGTTGCCGCCAGGCGCGCCGCGCGCCGCGTTGGTGGCGGCGGCGGGCCCGTGCGTGCCGTCGCCCTCCCTCCACCCCGGCCGGCGGTTGCGGGCAAACGCGTAGCTCCACAGCACGTTGGCATTCGTCGCGACACCCTTGGCGCGCTCCAGCGGCGGGAACTCCCCCACCGCGAGCGCCGCGAGCGCGGCGGCCACATTCACCGCGGCGCACAGCGCCATGACCTCACGAAAGCCTTCAGACCACCGGGCGGAGAGAAAGGTGGCGAGGACTGCGCCAACCAGGTTGCCGGTGACCGTCGCCGCCAGCCGCGCGCCAAACGTCGTGGCCCGCAGCGACGGGTGGACGAGCGCGCCGGCGCCGACGAGGGAAAAAAAGCTGTGAGCGCCAATGGGAATGCCCTGCAGGGTGAAAAGGGTGAACGCCACCGCAGGGGTGCTTGTGATGGACAGGCCGACGAAGAGGCCGCCGCCGAGCAACAAGGCCAACGGCCACAGCCACCGCGATGCGCGGGCGCCGATTGCCAGGGCCGCCTTGGGCGCCAGCCCATCAATGAGGATGCCAATGATGAGATTCAAGCCGGCTACCATGCCCGTCCACTGCACCACCCTGGACGTGCCCGCCCGCTCTTTGAAGATGACGGTGCTGTAGTAGGGCGCCGTAATGGCCGCCAGCTGCCCATAAGAGACACCGTAGAAAAAGCACGCCACATAGAGCTTGTGGACACCCGTCGGCGTCTTGAACAGTGCCTTACTCTGGTCCTCCAGCACCTTGCCGATCACCGATGGTGGCGGCGGCGGTGGCGGCGCGCCCGGCAGCGGCGGCGCGCCCGGCGGGGGTGGCTCAATGGCCGGCGGCCGGCGGATGAGGCCTGCGCTGGTCGCGAGCGTCAGGACCCCCACGATGCACGCGATGAGCAGGAACCACATGGGCAGGTCGCGGCCCGCAAACGAGTAGATGGAGCCAATGCCCGCGGCGAGGCCGACCCGCGTCCACACGTAGAAAAAAGACAGAGACGCGTCGCGGCGGGCGGGAAACCCCGCCGCGTCGCCATGGAGGCTCGTCTCGATGAGCGTCGGCACCGACGGGGAGGACAGAGTGAGCGCTCGATAGAGGCCGCCAAGGGTCGCCACCGCCGTGTAGTGGCCGGGCAGGTGCCGGCGGCCCGCCTCGCCCGGCGCCGTACCAACGACGATGGCCACGGCGGCGGCGGCGAGGAGGGCGATGAGGTTGAACGCCAGCGTCAGCGGCTTGCGGCCGCCGAGCTTGATGTCCGACACCGCCGCTGCGAGCGGCGCGATGAGCAGTGACGCGGCGGCGCCGGCGGCGAGGGCGCCGAGGCCCATAAACCAGCCGCCGCCCATGTTCCGCACCACGTTGGCAAAGTGGACGTAAAAGATGGCGTCGACCGCGCCCGCGCCGAGCGCAAAGACGGAGGGCAGCACCAGGCGGCCAAGGCGTGGCCGCGTGGGGAGGGGGGGGGCGGCCACGGGGGGGGACGCCGCTACGAGCGCGCCGCCGCTGTTGCGGAGCAGGAGGACCGGCGACGCTTCCGGGCCATGGGGGGCGCCCAGCGCGACCGGGTGGAGAGGGAGTATAAGGGGGGTGGGCACTCCAGAGGTGGCGTCGACAAGGGGGGTCATGGGAGGGGGTAGGGGTGGGGGCGGGGGGAGGAGCGGCTGCTGAGTGGGTGGGGGGTGGGTGCCGTCGGGTAGCAGAGGGCAGGGTGGTGCGTACGGAGGTAGTAGTGCTATGCGGAAATGGAACGCACCGGGCTCTCGCCCATCCTCCCCCACATAGCAATACCTCTCTTGCGTTTGATAGGTGGAAGTGAGGTCGCTCGGTTTGCTTACCTGCCCTGCAAACCCGTAACCACGCCGTCTCGGCCGATGCCCACATGCACCCCGCCTTGCAAGGCGAGGTGCCCAAGCTTGGGTCCTCGCCGCTGCCACCCAACGCCCTTTGCTCGAGGGCGCCTCAGCCGCCGGCCTGCATTCCCAATCTCATCTGCCACCTCACGGCCGTCTCGGCCACGCCGCCGCTCACCACAGGGCGCACTGCCAGCCATCCTGCTCCCCGCCCGGAGCGGCAGACACGCCGCCGCCGCTGCCCCCGCCCGGCGCCACGGCGCGTCAACACGGCCGGCGCCACCTGTCTAGCCGCCACCAACCGCGCAGCCCCTAGTCCTCGCCGCGAGTCCAGCCGGCTCCCCCGTCGGCCCGGCCAGTGCAGCTAGCGCCAGGAGGACGGCGGTGCACGCAGCGCCAGGAGGACGACGAAGGGAGTCGCCCCCGGCGGCGCAGCACACGCCCGGTAGCCGCGGACACCAGACCGCCGCCAAGCCATGCCCCAGCGAAAGTTTGCACTCACCTTGTCGGGCGCTTGACACGGAAGTGGAAGACTTAGTGAATGATGTGATATACCCTGAACTTGCACGGCACATGTAATCCTACTTAATTATAAGAGGTTAGTTGGGTCAAATTCGGAAGAAGATTCTGTCATTAAGTTGTGTACTCATTTACGAGGCTTTGTTATACTTACTAATACTGACACATGCTGTATGATTAATGCCACGGTCGGTTCCTACGTAGGTGTGATTAATCTATGCTTTGATCTATGATTAAAAAAAAAACATGCATGCATTAGGTGCACCCCTGACAACCAGGCTTCTCACCGGCGGCCCCGCGCGCCCTGCATCGTGCCGCCTTCCAGCCAGGCGTCAGCCTTTCTCGCGCCCTCCTAGCGCAACCAACTGGCTGTCGCTGGGCACCGCCACCGTGGCGGCGGGAGTGGTGGTCGTACCAGCAGTGGGGAGATATGTAGGCAACAGCAGCAGGAATCCAGCAAGTGCTCAGCGTTCCCCTCCCCACCACTGGTAGCACCCCCCACAGCACCACTCGACATAGCCGCTGACACGTCCATCGCCGCTGGCGCGCGGCTGGTCGTCACTGCCGCCCCGCCGAGGCAGACTGCCATGGCCGCGGCCTCGCCAACGACGCTGCCGTCTGGCACAGCAGGCCGGGCGGTTGGTGCGGTGCGCTTGGCATACATGGCCTGCTTCCCCGCGTGGCCCCCAAACAATACACCCCCGCACTGCCCTGGCAATGGACAAGGGAGAGACGAACTGTTGATCACAGGAAACCGCGGCCGCCCCCCCCTTTCGCAAAGAAAAACAGCAAAATGGTTCATCAAGGGAGCGCTCGCTGCCGGCGGCGGGGCAGGGAGGGGGGTCCGATTAGACTGCCCCCACCCGCTCCCACGTGGCGTCCCCCCACGCCTTGTCCCGCGGCGCCTCCACCAGCCGGTACCCCGCGGCGGCCATGTAGGGCACCCAGTCGTGGTCAAAGTCATTGGAAACGCCGGCGGGGAGGTGGTAGAGGACGCCCTCGGGGTTGCCTCGAAACACCTCGGCCCGCACCCGCCGCGCCCGCCGGAGGGACCCGCCCGCGCCGCGGACAATGACAAAGTCATAGCCCTGGGCGTCGGTCTGGAGTACCGGCACGTCCACATCCGGCGGGAGGGCGTCGAGCAGCGCCCGCAGGGACAGGACCGGGGTGTGTACAAACGGGGTGACGGGGCGGCCCGCCGCGGCGTCCAGTGCGGCCCACTTGGCGGCGTCTCTCGCGGGCGCCAGGGAGGAGGACATGCCCAGCTCATTGTACACGCGGAGGGAGGTGAAGCCAGCCGCTGCCTCCCCCGCCAATGCCGCCGCAATGACAAAGAAGCGGCCGGGGAAGCGCGGGGCGACGGTGCGGGTCAGCTCGGCCGCCACTGCCGGCTGCGCCTCAACGGCCAGCACCGCTGTGTCAGCCTCCCCGTCGGGGGGGAGGAGGGGCGACAGGTTGGGCCCCACCTGCAGGTGCACCTTGCGGATGGCGGGCGGGAGGGAGAGGTGGGCGTCGGCGCCGCCGGTGGGCGACGGCGCACGCAGGCGCCGGTTGCTGCTCAGGGACGCTCGCAAGGCACCGTGGCGGCCCAGCATCACGCCGAGGAGTACGAGGGCGGCTGCGCCGACGAACGCCGCCGCCAGCCGCAGCGTGGTGCCCAGACGGGCGTCCGTTGCGCCGCTGAGCATGGCGCGTCGGCTCTCGTGGGAGAGGGAGGGCGAGGGGAATAGAGGGGGTTACCGAGGGGGCACTGAGGGGGGTCGGACGGCGGTACCATCTACCTGTGTAGACGGTACGTGAAGGTGATGCAAATCGCTGTCTGGACCAATGGATCCCTCACCTCACGTCCCTTCAACATCCACTTTTTACAGGAAGCACAGTACTGTGCTTCCTGTAACGGTGTGCTTCCTGTAACAGTACTGTGCTTCCTGTAAAAAGTGGATGTTGAAGGGACGTGAGGTGAGGGATCCATTGGTTCAGACAGCGAATTTCGTCACCTTCACGTACCGTCAACATCCATTTTTTACAGGAAGCACTACAGCCGCCACAAGAGAGTTGCCGCAACTGGCAATGGCTGCGACCACCCGCAGACCTCGAACCCCACCGACGCGGCCGCTGACCACCAGCACACCGTGCGCCAAGGCCGTCTGCCGCCACCACCAAGATGTTTTTTGGTTCGCTAAAATGTGACATATTTTCGCCGGATAGAAGGCAATATTGAGCGCTCCTCGGCGGTATTCAAGAAGTGGGTATTCAAAGAAAGTCTTTGGTCGTGCAATGTTCATGGGCTCTTTCAAGTTGCTGGTCAGAAAGTTCGATCTATTGCGGTTCGCCCTCTGTTGTCCTTTATATTGCAGTGCCCCGAATTTTGTCTCATGGGGACAACAACAAGAACAAACCAATGGCATGCCTCAGATGACGCACCTATGACCAATGACTGCTCCGCGTTGTGGTGCAAACAGTGCGATCTGAGATTTTCTTGAGATTTCTGGTCGCATCGAAGGGGGAAGAGGCCCAGTTGCGACCTCTCTCACCGTTGTTGAGTGGATCACGCCGAGATAGAGGGAAAGCGGTCCAGATCGCCAGAGAGAACTACAGTGTTCTGACCAACCAGCGTTCGGTACAAGATTCGCTGTAACTGCAGCCAATATTATCCTTCTCCAGGTCACAGTGCCACAGCACGCTATCGGTCGGCTCTCAGCTACCAGCACGCGATTGGCTCATGGTCTGTTGTGGCGCTGTTGCTGTTGTCGCCATGAGACAAAATTCAGGGAACTGCAATACCTGGGTTAAGATAGGGACACGGTCAACTTCCCATTATGGTGCTTTTCTAAAAAATGGCCACATCGGTGTGGAATGCAACCTTTGACGGGACCTCGACACCGCCCCTGGATGGTCTTCCAGGCGTGTCACACGTCCGCCAGACTTTCGGGGAGCTCGATTGTGTTGGTAAGTAGTGCTGGTTGTGGGGGTCACGTGCTCGGCGATGGCCAGTTTGCGGGCTTCCGGGGACCACTGCGCAAACCGTGTCACAGGTTGCCGTGGGTTGCTGTGGACCTGTGAAATGGGCGAGGTGGTTCCAGTCTGGTGTGCTAATGCGGGCCTCGGGTTGTTAACTATGTGGCCTCACGACCCCCTCAGGCCTTCATGGTTATTGGCCGTTTTAATCTCAGAGGCGGACCCAAGTCGTTCCGTGAAACCAGGCCGGGTCTTCCAGTCCGGGTTGCGGCCTGCGAGTGCTGGTTGCGGACGCTTCCGGCAACCTGCGAAAACGTGTCGAGCATGCGATTGGTCAATGTAATCACGAGGCTTGTCTTGCAACGTGTGCTGATTTGATTGCTCAGCATGCGTGGGCAGATGGCCCAAATGACGTGCCCAACCGTCACATTCTCTGGAGGTACATGCATCTCAGCCTGTGGCCGGTGCGATCTGCGCGCTCCGTGCCCTACTATTGGCTGCACGTAATGTGGACCAGTCCCGCGATCAAGTGGGCCAGATACTGTTGCTGTTTGCATCGAAGGTTGCGTTCCCACACCGAGGTGGCCATTTTTGGGAAAAGCACCATAGACGATGGAATGTATCCAGCTGAATGGCTGATTTCTTGTTACCCTCTCTTGATCTTGATCTTGACTTGGGGAGAACAGCATATTGAGCCATTTAGGCGGCCAAGTCGTGTGCGCTCCCGCCCGTTACAGTATACACGATGTGATCTCACAGTCGTACCGTGGTAATGAAAGTTTTGTTCTGTAAAGGAGAGGCTCTATTCAGAGACTTACGTACATCCCGTACTTTCGTTTGCCCCGACATGGTCGTGTGGTGTCATGACCAGAGGTGTGACTCAAATCACTTTCCTCTCAGGATAGATATGATTTAAATCAACCGTATGAGGCGATTGTTCAGATTTAAATCACGACACCCCGGTTTTAAAGCAACAAGGTGTTTTTGATTGCATCAAGTACCGTCGTTCGACCCAGCTGACCAGAGCTCACCTCACCCTCGCCGAGCAGGCGACAAACAGACACGGGCTGGCAGCTGGGGAGAGGCGTGAAGCAGCGCCGGCCAGTCTGAGCGCTGAAGTCGTGGTACCACCTAGGAGCAACTCCGCTGCGAGTGCATACACGATGCGACCGGATCCAAACAGCGAAGTGCGACGTGCGATGCACGTGGTCCCGCAGGCACGGCATGGCACGTGCCGCGGGGACAGCACTTGTGCCGTGAAAACAGACAGGGTCGTCCTTGAGCACAGGTTCAGAATAGGCGTGCTGGCGCCCACATGGCGAGCACAGGTGTCCGCATGCAAGCACCTGAGTTACAGTCTGTAGACGGCAGCCACCGTCGTTGCCCACGCGAGCATGATCCCACAGGTTCTCGCAACCTCTTCCCATCCCGACGGACTCCCGAAGTTGCATTTTCATATCAAGTGACCATCACATACGTATGTTACGTTGCATTTCCCGTCATGAGGCATGTGATTTAAATTAAAGCACCCTTGATTTTAATGGTGTAAATTATTCAAATCAAGGTGATTTAAATCAAAATAAAACCACCGTGCATTTCTGTTCGTGATGCTCTTGCCCCCTCCTCCCGTCAAATGCCATGTCACTTAAATCAGAACACCATTGATTTCAGTTATTTCAATTATTTAAATGAAAGGGACTTAAATAAAATAAAATCACTGTGCATCTGGTTATGACGCTCCTCCCCCCGCGCAGTGAGCCAAACACCGTATTCCTCCTTTTTTGTGCACTTCGGTGCGGATCGATGTTGCGCGACCGCTCTAGGCATCCCATGATGCATGTGAAGGCCGATTTCGTCGTAGAGAATATGCTCAGGCATGCCTACGAGCTGGGGGTATAGTTCATTGTACAATTTTCTCTACCATGACGACGAGCAGGTTGTTAACTGGAGAATGATGTATATGACGTGCTAGTCGATAAGGTTCAGAGAACCGGCAAGAAAAACTGCATCCGCAGCTTGTAGGAAAAGTGTGAGTACGCTGTAAAAGTGAAAACCTCTCTTGACCCGTGACTCAAACTTCGGCTGAGATTTTCACATGCGCTCTGTTTTGAATTTGCACCGCACGTCACGGGGAAGTATGCTGTTCGAATGCGAGTGTCGCAAGAGTTGACGCATATCGGTGGTCAACTGACCATCTTTACGTACGTTTTCCGCACATCACGCCAGGAGTCCGTCCTCCACACGTTCTGGCGGTCGCCTGAATGCGAGTGATTCATATGATGACGCCCGCAGTGGAAATCTAGGTCTTATTTGAAGCCCCCTCGCGGCGAGATAGCGGGGTTTGAAAGCCCCGCAGTCCAAGGTCCCCGGTAGTACACAGGGGAAATGCTAATAGGTACTGCGCCGTCATGTTCAAGACCGCCGTGCCGTCAGCATCAGCCCGCTGCCGCGGAAATATGTCTGGTAGGGTCGTAGTTGTGGTGTCAACTGGTAAGCAAGGGACCGTACGGCCAAAAAGTTTACACTGAGACTGTCTTCTGGACTTCGCCCTCTGTTTACCTATGCAAAACGACATGAAATTAAAGAGCAAGATGGATTAAGCCATTCATTGTCATACGCCACACCAGATTGCAATGTTCTTCTGGACGGCACAGCTGGAACAGATCACCCTCTTCAACTTTTGCTCAGGAAGATGCAAACACTTACATCTTGGTCGTCCGAATCGCGGAACGGAGCAGAGGGAAAGCATACAGCACCCAGCGATGAGTGCGCCGATGTATGGCGTAAAGTTCTTGACCGTGCTCATGAATCGCACTGACTGTACTGACTTCGTTGACTGTGCTACTTGTCTGCGGCGCATCGTACACTGGATTACTACTCACACCAAAAAAGGCCGAGCTTTTCGTAAAGCCATGGTCACGAGCAATGGCTACGATAGTCTTCCGAACAGTTCTGACAACTTCGTGACAATATGCAGAAGGATCTCTCAACATCGACTTTGTAATCGTGAATTTGCAGTCATACTACTTCTCGAAGGACAGCCTCTGGTGTGGAAATGTAAGAGCCGCCAACCGGAGAAAAGGATGGCCTGAGCCGCTGCAAGGCAGGGAGCGCTCCTCCTTTCCTCACACGCAAGCCCAATCGTGAACGGGCCCTTACCCATTATTATGCTCTCAGGAAATGCTCACTCCAGTCTGCTTGTCGTATCGAGGGCCGTCTCCAGCAAGGGCGGCTCCTAAGTTTCAGGGATCACGTAGAACAGTCCGTAAGCACACATGCCTCCTGCTTGAACCAAAAAGAGATCGACTTTCGATTCTAGAACCCTTCATGAAAGGTTCTAACTACCTTTCAAACGCGGCATGAGTTCCGCTGATGTCCTATTCTATTTTTCGCTTTGAAAAGTGGAGGGACAAACCACAGACGGTTCCCGCTGTGCGGTTCAATAAACCCTGCACTTTTTCACATGAATTGTTCGTGAGCGAATACAGCATAAGGCTGCGCATCGCGCCCCAGTCTTTGTCCGGGCGCGGGGCGAAGGCGCCAAGAGGCACGTTTCCAGCGCCCGCGAAACCGGAGATCGCGCCCTTAGAGCGCCCCTGTGTCCCTCAACAAACTAGTTTTAGGAACATCATTTGGAGCGATAGTCCCTCTAATGTATTTCAGTGGTACTTCTGCTCCGCCGCTTGCGGCTCCTGGTTGCGATCTGATCCCCCACAGACCCCTATGAAATGAAAAATGGCGCCGAAGGAACGCCGTCCAATAGCGCCTTGGGCGCTTTTTGTGGTCCACAGGCCTAGCGCGGGAAGTGCAAAAAGATCAGAGAAAAAACAACAAGCCACAGCATCGATGCGCGGCGAGCACACGCTCTCGTTAGGATCAAGTCCGCCTTCTGCAGCTTCTTTCAGCGCGATCATCGACAAGGTGTTGCGTCCTTTCCTGACAGTTGCACAGCGTGTTAATTGCAAGAGTTGCAACAGTCGCATGGACCAGATCCATGTTAACTTTTCCGAAGTCATAGATATCCACCGCGAAAGATCATTTCCACAAACAGAATTCAGGTGGTTGAGGAGCCTAAAAGGGTGCTGAAGCGGACTGCGCGGTTTGATCTCGATAAATTGAGAAGAAGTACGACGCGAAGCTACTAATCTCACGTCAACTTTGCGGGAATTCGTTCAGAAGCGATTGAAGATGAGCAGTCGCAGTCTTTCGCGACTGTTGTTTTCTGAAGTCTTTTCTGCTGTACAAAACCCGGAGGGACCATGATGTTTTCTGTTCTGCCCCTGAGCCTCTAAATGGAAGAGGGTGCTGCAAAGTCGAGTTCTTGTTGGACAATACCCGTCCAGAAGTCAGCACCTGAGGCTGAAAGAGCAACCTGGGACCCCTTGGTCGATTTAATAATGAATTGCGATCTGAAAGTAGGGCGTCCGAAAGAAGCGAACTTAGTTGACTGTTTCAATCCGTCAGGACCCTGTCTAGTCATTGATGCAACGTTGGGCCACTTCTTACTCTTGCGCGATTTGATTGGCCGTGCGCCTCGCCCTGTCGTCGCTTCTGTTTCGTCTTCCAACTTTCGGCTCAGATTAGCCGACGAACACTTGTCCTAGGAGCCCCCCTCAAATCCTGTCAGGCCCAGTCGAAACGGCCACTGGTGAGCGCACCTCGGACACAGAACGCGTACAAGGAGCTCTGTCATAGCTCGGAGGCATCCATGCGCTCTGAGGTCTCGTGGAGAGCACACTTTTGGGAGCAAAAAAACTCAGACTAAACTGAAGCAATAAGAGTGGCAAATAAACCTTGTGCTGCACGGATAACACTGTGCTCTCAAAAATCGTTCTTGTGCACTTCCAGACAAAATTGTTTTCACCGAATGCGGAAAAACGGTATGTCATAGCTCTTGGAACCAACAGGTCCTGTTAACCAGCGATTCGTTCCAGCGCGGAAGTTGCGTGCAAAGGTTAGAAAAAGATCTAAGCGCGAACACGACGTGTCGTGGTCTTGGTTTTTCTTGTTTGGCCCTCAAGACAGTCGCGTTGCCCTCACATGCTAACACGGACCTAAACATACGTCTCGTCCGGGACGAGCACCTCTTCTAATTTGTCGCTTGCACGAAGCCTCAGCCAGCTGCGTGACGGCCACCCGGCGAAGGCGGATTGCATCAAAGTAGGAGCGTCCTGAGGGCCTGTTAATTGGGCGCTGCAGATGTCGCTCTAATCGATATGAATCGCCCGTTGCGCATGGTGTGCGGGAGTCATGTACGCGCAATCCTGTCCATCAAATCAATAAATCAAGCCGACCAGCTCAAGACTCTAAGCTGATTCAGATCATCCACACACGCTCAGAGCCCGGGGACAAGATTTCAAGTATGTGACCTGCGGTCCTGCGATGGGTGTGGCTTTGTGCCCCTGTCTTGGTACACACTTAGATGAGCTCCCGATGGCGCCTTGCCAGTCCGATTCAAAATGATGGCTGTTGCTGAGCACCGGCTCGGCATTTCTTGGGCCTGTATGAGCGCACTTGTAGCTTCCAGGGGGGCTTTTCTCAATGATCGGGCTCCTTGGCCTTTGTGACAGAGGCACTCGTCCGGAGCGTGTTGTACAACTATTGATATGCTCATTCAGAACAATCAGCGCCATCAACGCAATCAGCATATTCACCACACTCAGCACTATCAGCGAGAGCAGTATGGTCAGCGCAGTCAGCACAGTTGGCGCTGTGAGCTTTGTCAGCGCAATAAGCGCAGTCATCACATCCAGCGTAGTCAACGTAGGCAGCATTGTCAAAAGCACGTTGAGCGCATTCAGCGGAAGCGAGAAGTACTGCATGCAATGTCAGCACTTTCAGCACAAATATTCAGCGCAGTCAGCGCAGTCAACTTGGTCAGCATATCTAGTCGGCGCAATCAGCATAATCACTACATTCATAGCTAATAACAGGCGAATACAAGCTATACACTTGCTGCAGTCTATGAAAATGATTACCTCACTCAGTGCTGCGGCTAATCCACCTACACAGTAGTATATCGCAGCTTGTTGGAAAGTGCAGTGGGCGCTGAGTAAAGAAGAGTCCTTGGATTCGTGCTTATTCGTTGAACAAGCCGTTGCAGCTTTCTCGGTGAGCTCGTTCAGCTGTCTCGTGATATGAACCACTTTGGATGAGATGCGAGGTCTCCAAGATCGGCAAGCACATTCATAGTCTATTTTAGTAGTAGAAGAGAGCACCGGGAGCGCAATGCTATTCTTACTCGCGAAATGCATTGTTTCCGTTTCAAGTATGAGAGTCAGAAGTCTGAGGAATTGTCTATTTCATGCATGTTTTGTCGACTAGCGCAGTGCCCCTTGTTGCGTGAATCACTTCAAACGCGTTGTCCGCCGGAGGGGCTGGAAGAAACTTTGAGTTTTCCTTGAAGCGGTCGCCGTGGCGGCGGCGGCTTGACGGCCCCAAAACGTGAAGACTACGGTCCGATGTTCCCACTTAATCGCGGGCAAAGTACATGGAACTGTCGAGCCGGAAACCTTTGTACCACTGGTCCGGGTAGCCGGTGACGTGGTGTCGGTTGACAAGCAGAATCCGTCGTCGTAAGGTATATCTCTTATACTGAGGCACACGAGATGCATTTTCCCCCCGGCTGTGCGCATGCAGCTCCTCGCTGGAAACCGGTCCATCGTACTCCCACTTGACCCTGCAGATAAGAGAAAAATGAGAATGAGTCTCTGAAAACCCCCGTGCGAGAGCGAAGAGAGCTCGACAAAAGCGCACGCGATAGTGTTAAAATTGGCTACATGCCAACGCTCCACTTTGCGACATCCTAGATATCAACTCGTGCACGCTATCTATAGTCCATTATTTGTGACTGTACTTGTAACGCATGCAAAAGTCGACCTTCTCGCGTGAACAAGTCCCAGACGGCTCTCTCCCTGTCTCCGCGAGAACACAAAAAAGTCTGAGAAGCCCTCAGAAAGTGCACCCAATGCTGTTGGCTACAGCCATTACGCTGTCGAGGATGACCCTGATCAGCAAGGTCTTGACGCAAAAGGACAGTCATTGAGCTGCTCTCTCTAATGCTGCTGCTTCTTCCCTCAGTGGCGTCCGTGGTTTCGAAAGTGTGCATGAGTGTAGATTGACAGCGGTCACGTGCCTTATCAAATGAGATAGACCTGTAGGCTCTTTGACTTTTTATGCTGTACTGTACGGTGCACTTGTCAGATAAGTTCCACAACCACTTCTGGGTGAGGCAGACAAACGGTTTCCGGTCTGTGCAATCAAATACGTCAAGTGCTGCGTACTTCCCGTTATGAGTAAAAAAACAGGAGCTTCATTATTGAATTACTCGACTGTGAAGCGGTTATTCCATTAGAGAGCCGTGCTCAGGCTGAGAACCCCGGGCGAGCGCCGTGAGTTACGAGTTCAAAAGTACACGATAAAGCTTGAATAACGGTTCAACACCAATGCCGTTCTCCCTCTACCGTACCTCTCCGTATTCGCCGCACTCGCACGCGCCGGAAGGGCGCGATCTCAGATCGTGCCATCAAAAGGCTGTGATTCACTGAGCAGCAGAAAAGATCCCGGTCGGACTCGAAGTGTGAGCAACGTGCCCTCTGACGCTGAGCCATACAATCAGCTCACGTTTTATCGCCAGCCTCAAACTTGCATTGACGATTTAGTTGCTTGACACGTCTTTTTGGGTTGCCGGAAGCGCCCGCATCTAGCACCGGAATTCGGCAACCAGCACCGGAAGACCTAGCCTGGGCTGGGCAGCGCCCCTTGATGCGGGATTCGTTTCAAACACTCTTCAAGCTCGAGTCCTGCAGAAGTTGCCCACTGGGACCCCCCTCCAGGTTTTCCAGAGGCCGGTTTGCCAACGAAATAATATTCCTTGAAAACGACTCGACAACAAACATGGTTTTAGGCGTACGTGGTACGAGACGATGGCTATTATTCATGTGAACCAGTCCCGTGATCATGCGGGCCACATTCTAGATATCGACATTTGCGTCAATGGCGGCCATGCGGGCCGCACCGGCTACTTTTCAGAACAGCATCAGATTATAAAGAAGAACAAGAGTGAAAGAGTATAACACAGAGGGCGTTCATGCCCTTGCTTTTGCGGTTGGTAAGAAAAACAACAAGGTCTGGGCGCAACCATTGGTAGATATAAGATCTGATGCCCCGGCCATATGCGCTTCTTTTGTATTAGACTATGGAAGTAGCGAACCAAGAAAAAAAAACGTCGAACACGGGTTGTCCTCATCTGGCCTCAGAGAGACTAGCTAAGCCCGAATGCGTAAATAGTTCCCTAGGTATGTAAGTATATAAGTGCTGAACCCGGACCATGAATCGCAAGCCTTCGTGGAGCTATACTTTCGTCTGTTCAAGCGCCTCGACCGCCCCCCGACCTGGACTTCAATGTTAGCGAGAGGTACAAAACCCCTTTTAATGTTCGCTTTTCTGGGCATTCTTGGGGCCATCCGCCCGCCCCGCGATGTTGCCGTCTCGCTCTCCGACGCCCCACAAATTCGCCCGTCATCCCCGCCAACTCACCCCCCCCCGCCACCCCCCAGCGCCTCCCAGCCCCTCCCAGCGCCCCACCAAAGTACAACCCCGCATCAGCCGCTCCCCCCCCCAACCCCCCTGCCACGCTGTCCTACTTCGTTCCCTTGAGCTTCTTCGCGTTGAACTTGAGCTTCTCCCCCTTGGGAGCCGGCCCCTTCTTGGCCTTGCCCCCCCCGGTTTTGCCACCGGCGGTAGCGGCGGCTGTCGTGGCGGCGGCTGCGCCAGCAGCAGCAGACGGTGCACGCGGGGCGCCCGGCGCGGCGGCCCCGCCCCCCACGCTCCGCGCGAGCGTCGATAGGGTGCCGCTGTTGCGAGCCAGCCGGCCAGCCATCTCCGCCTCTATGCGGTTGTGAATCTTGGTGGTCAGCCGCCGGTTGGCCGCCGCCACCGCACTGCCGCTGCCGCCGCCGCCCTTCTTGCTGCGAGGGGCGGGAGTGTTCTTCTTGCGGCTGCCGCCGCCGGCGCCGCCAGGCCGCGACTTGGTGAGAGCCTTGGTGATGCCGCCGAGTTTCTGCTTTGCACCTTGCGGCATGGTGTTGGGCAGAGGCTAGGCGAGCGGGGGAGGGGAAGGGGTGTGCAGGGGGGCGGCGTGAGAGGGGAGGAGGTCACGGGGGAGGGAGAGGAGGTGGTGAACGGGGCAGGTGTGGAAGGTTGTCGCCGTGATGCTGCCGTCGACGGCGGTGGCCACTCGGGCCCGGTCTCGACGCCAAGTCTGGCGCAGGCAGTCGACTTTCCCTGACAATGATGGAATAAGGTTACTTAGTCAGACCAGGATCAAATTGTCACATGCTCCCATTGGTCACCGTGCGACCGCTCATGTGCACTGTGCCCAGTCGCCCCAAGAGCTTGATCCTGCCGGCTCGCCTCCTTTCAGACGGTCATGTCCCTTCGGCCGCGCGCTGCTCGACTACCGACCTCTTGCAGGAGCCCCCCCCCCCCCCCGCGTCACGGCGCGCGAGGGGATGAGCAAGGGACTGGGGGACTGGCGTTCGACCCCTCGCGGCTGAGGCGAAAGCACCACTCGTTGCCGACGCCGCTGGTCGCTTCCGCCGCCAACGCCGCCTGCCGCTCCGCTAGCAACCACCGTCGCGTTGCGCCTTGGGGGAAGGGGTAGGTGACGGTCGGCCGGCCTGTGCGTCCGCTGCCGCAGCGGCCGCCACCACCTCGTCCGTCGCCGCGACCGCTTCCCCCTACGACGTTAGCAGCCGTTGCGGTGGTACAGAACGGGCAGGCCCGCGGCAGTGCCCTCCACCTTCCGGGGGACTCGCCTCTTCCTGTTCCCCGGCCATGTCCGCCCAAGGTTGCGGGCATCTGTCCGCCGCGACGGGGCAGACGGCGCGCCCCGCCCCTAAGCCGTTCCCCCCTACCATCCTCTGCTTTGGTGACTCACTGACGGCGGGCTACACCGACAGTGGCGCGGCCCACACGCCCTACAGTACCGAGCTGGCCCGCCACCTGTACAGCCTACAGGTGCCGCCGTCGGCGGTCCCGCCGGCTACGGCGATGGTGGTGACGGCGGGTATGGACGGGGAGCTGGCGGCGTCAATGGGGCGGCGCCTGGTCGCAACGCTGGCGACGGGGGCGCCGCCTCTGTCGGTGGGATCAACAGGCGACGGGGCGCCAGGGGACCACGCTGCCGGTGGGTGTGCCGGGGGCTCGCCGGAGTGCGGCCGGCCATACACCCACGTGGTCCTTCTCGCGGGTACCAATGACGTGCCCACGACGGCAGCCGACGTGGTGGTCTCCCGTCTCAGCGCCCTGCACAACACAATTGCCGGGACGGGCGCTGTGCCGCTGGCGGTGACGCTTCCGCCCGCCGCCGCCGACCGCCGATGGCCACGAATGGCGGCTACTCGTAGGGCGGTCAATGCAGCGATCCGGGGTGGGGAGGTGGCCCCGCCGGGGGTGGAGCCCGTGGTGGTGGACCTGGCGGCCGCGCTGCCGCCGCCAGGGCAGGGGGGAGCCTGGGATGAAGACGGGCTGCACCTGAGCCCGGCGGGCTACTCGTTGACAGGAGGGCTGGTGGCGGATACGCTTTTGGAGTTGTTGGAAAGGGAGGCGGGGGCGGGAGGGACGGAGGACGAGGTTGTGGGGGGCGGGAATGTGGGAGGAGGTGCTTTGAGTGATTGTGCATGACGACGCCAATGATCAACTTAGTCGGACTCCATCTCGAACTTAGATCAAGTACTTGTTGACAGAGCCGGAGTCGCGGATCGCAGCCTTCACGCGAGGCGGGCGTGCTTCGCTCTCACCTCTGCCTCCTCCAACCGACGTCCCACTTGCCCGCCCCGTGGCCGCCCCCCAACGCCCCCGCTCTCCTACAATCTTTCTCTTCCAGGGTCTGTACACAATTCTCCCCCCTAGCTGCACCCCCCCTCCCCTCTTTCTCTGCTGCCCGGCCTCCCCTGCGGCTCCTCCCTACCCCACGCTGCCGCGGACTACGGTCGGGCATCTCTTAGTCTGCTCACCCCTGTTCCCCTTGTGTCCCCCCCCTTTGACCTCCTCGGTAAGCCCGCCATGGGCGGTCGGACCTTTCGGCAGCCGCGGCTGCCGAAACGTTCGGTCATTGAGCGCCTGACGGCCACGACGGCGCCGTGCGTCGTCGAGACTACCGCCCTTTTGGCTGCCCTCAAGGCGTCTGGCTTTGACGACCGGCGGGTGGCGGCGGAGATGGGGGCCCTGCGGGCGTGCATGGCAGCGTCGTCCACGAAGGGGGCGGGTAAGACGCAGAAGAGCAGCGTGTTTTTTCACCTCAAGCGGCTCTACTACATGCAGCGGCGCTAGCTGGCACACGATGGCGGCATTGTGTGAGCTGTGACACATGCACGGCGACCTGGGTGGGGCGTCGGGGGGGGGCTGTTGGCGAGGGGCGGGGACGGAGAGCTGGTTAGGCAGGGTGTGGTGCAATACCCAGGCTGCCCTCGTTGTTTTTTACCGAGAGCGCGCCCGCCGCCGGGTTGCCCGCCCCGCCCGCACTCGTCGAGCAGCCGGGTTTCCGCACCTGTCTCGGTTGCGGAGCCGCAGAAGGCAGAAAAGTACGATTTGCGGGCACGCGGATGGGGATGGCGGCGCCCGCTCGTCACCGGTGATGCAGGTGGGTATGCGTTTCCGCAGCACACTTGGTAAAGAACGGTCACCAGCTGGGGCAGTGAAGCGCCAAGTGTCGCAGCGCCCACGACGACTTCCTTGGTGGACGGTCCCTGGCAAAGAACCCCCGAAGTTTAGACGAAATGAACTTTTCAAAATACCAGAGTGATATTTTACGTGCGCCAGCTTAAGAGTTTCCCTCAAATTAGGGTTGACAATAGCGACAGTCTCGGGCGAGACTCGAGGCGAGACCATCGATTGGCGCCGAAAACGCGCCGAAACGATGCCCTCTTGAGTGCTGTCGCGTCCCGAAGCCCGAAGCACCCTTTGCAGCCGCCCTACTGTTGATTGTTTGAACAACACTCGTTCTTTACTCACAGGCTCCGTATTGTTATCTTTCACGACGTTCTGTCCTTGTCTATCGTCCTCTTCGTGCAGCTTGTTCTCTGCCCGCGGGTACCACGCTGTGTCAATAACACGAACCCTAATGACGCTCCGATGGATAGAGCAGGCAGGAGAGACAATCGGGGGGTTGGACTTGCCGGCGTTGCACCGCTGCTACGGCCGACAGGTTGGCCAGTCCGCCAACACGCGAAAATGAACGCTTCTGCAAGACGAATTCACCAACAAGAACTTCTGCAGCGCCCGGGACGCACCAAAGGACGCGTGAAGCATAGCGCCTAACGACACCAATAGGGCTCCAGGAGTGTTGCATAGATTTCTAGCCCTATCTGAAATCGAAAAAGAGTATGACATTCAATACTGCAAATATCGATCTCCGCCAAAGTGAACAAAACCACAAGCGAGAAGACCCGTGTGGCAGTATTGGCAGAAATCGTATCAGACTCACGGCCTGCTACCGACCGCGGATCTGTGTAGATGGGGCAGCCGACGTCCGTGCACGCCCCAGACACAGCAATCCAAGAGTCCTTCTTCTTCGTCGTTCAATATCTCCCCCCTCGCAATCGTCCCCTCGACGCGCTGTGCCTACCCTCATGTAGGGCCGGCGCAGCCCCCCACGCCAGGGCACGCACACGGGCCCGCACGGGCACCTCCCCCCACGCATGGCCCCCTCAGGCATGCGGGCGCGCACACACACTCACGGGCCAAGCCCCCCCCTCGTGCACGCACGAAAAACGCAGGTGCGCGCACGCAACGGGCCTGGGATATGCACGGGCGACACCCTCCACACACGTCGACAACAGGCCAGCAGGGGCACGGCCAGCACACCGTCGACGCAGGGAATCTCGCCCCGGAGGCGCCAATCAGCCACCCCCGCGTGACACGCAATCACCGACGTCGTGCAATCTCGGCCAACCATTGGCCACCATCGGACAGCCCATAGCCGCGGCCGCAAGCACACAGCAGCCACGTTGGAATCAGCCACACTCCCCCCTTTCCTCTTCAGAGGGCTTGGGGGTCGCGGCAGCACGGATGATCCACTGCTGTACCGGGTTGTTGTCCTCGCCAGTATTCATGATGGGCTCGAGCGCAGGGCAGTGGTGTGGTTTCGTTAGCCCGTCCGCGGCGTTGTGCTTGGACTTGAGCAGGCCGACGTTGGAAATCTCCTGGTTGTTGTACGCCTCTCGAGCCGCCGCCACATCAATCATAAGTCGCTTCTCCGTCGGATGCGACGCGCGCGTGATGACGTCAAACAGCTGCTTGGAGTCCGTCAGCATTATGAGCGGGACATGCTGGTGGTAGATACGCTCCAAGTCGTGCTTGATGACGAACGCGTCGTCAAATGCGTTGGCAAACGCGTACACCTCGCCGGCCATGATTGAGCGCACCACTCGGCGTGACTTCTTGCTCGAGTAAGACAGCACGTGACAGGCGCCGCGGTCGTCGCACAGCAAGATAATGTAGCCCAGCTGGGAAGACCCGTCATCGTTGGACGCAAATGACGCATCGGCGTACACTTTGAGCCGCAGCGATCGACGTCGGAGGGGGCGGTAAATCAGCGCCCAATCGCTGGCACTCTTAGCTCGCTTGATGGCCTTATTGAGATCTCGGATATGCCGCGTACAGTACGACTTGGGGGTAGCCTGGGCCGCGCGGTTGATCGCGCAGCACAAGTCCGGCCGGGTGTGCGAGAGCCAAGCGAAAGCGGCACGCACAGACGCAAACTCCTCGTACGTCGCTGACAGATTCATGGGGTTCAGGGCGGCGAAGTAGTTCGTCTGCGTCAGCTCGATGCACAAATCAGGGCCACGGCCGGAGGCGATGGTGACGCCGAGAAACTCGAAGTTGTCCCACTGCCGAGGCTTGGCGTCAAACTGACGTAGAGTTGCCTCCGTCAGCACCTGGAAGGTCTCATTGCCGCCGAGTATGCTGTCGTCGACATAGGAGCCCAGGAGTCATTCCACACCATCCGCTCCGTCCCGCACGTACAGCGCAGGGTCCCCCGTTGTGGGTGCCATGCCCAAGTCGTTCTCCACATGTGCAGTGAATGTCGCGGCCCAGTAGTCCCCAGCGTCGCAGATCCCATACAGCGGCCGCACCAGCTGCAGCACCTCGTCCTCACCGATCTCAAAGTACTCCCTGTCCGCCGCCCGCGGCTGCAGGTAGACGTCACGGGTCATATTCTCCATGCTCTGGAGGTAGGACTGGTTCACGTCGTGCGCGAAAAGGCGATACCCACGCACCGCGCTGGTAGACACTACCATCTTTGTGGACCGCTGCTACAAGGTCGACAGGTTGTGTACTACGAACCGCTTGTCTCGGTCCTTGTATCCCTGCGCAACGTAGCGCGACTTTGGCTGCTCCTTGGGGGAGCCGACGTGCTTGAGGGTGTGGACGAATCGGTCTCCGACAATATTTGCCCCCTTGGGCAAGGATCGCTTCTTGATGACCTTCATCGTGCCTCGCCCCAATAGGCCGTCCACCTCCCGCTGAGTCGACGCTCAAAACGGCTCAGATTGGATGCGCACGTCACCCTCCGTGAGAACTTCCGTTATCAGCACGCCCGACGGTGAAAAGATGTGCTCAGAGGGCGGGGCAGTCTCCGAGAAGGTGTGCAATCCATTGCAGAGGTCGCGCAGCAGTTGGTCGCCGGTGCGCTTGGCGTCCATAAGCTGGTCCAGCTCCTCGTCTCCGACCTCGCGCACAGAGAGCTCCCCGTCCTCAGGTCGAGGCGGTGCTGCGTTGTCAGATCCGTCTGGAGAGATTTGGTCGCTCTCACCCCCCTTAGCACCAGGCACGGCGCTGTGACGGTACTGCTTCACCTTATCAACGGAGAACAGCTTTGCAGTACCGTCCACGTCGATCCAGACGAGCTTGTCGTCCGCCTTGATAACCGTGTAGGGCCCCACCCAGTTGTTGACCGGTTTCTCGCGAAACACAAGCACGGCCATTCCCGCGGCGACGTCCGCGTCGGCGGCTCGCGGGACACGCATTCGGAGAGCTGCCCGCAATCGGGCGCGCGCGACGGTCCGCCTCATCTCGTCGCGTGCCGTTCTCATCGCCTCCAGTCGCACCTTTTGTGCCGGCAGGTCCACAGGGCTGCTCGGTGTGCGTGGGACAATGCCAAACACAAGCAGGGTCGGCACGAGCCCAGCAGGTCCGGCGGTGTTGTTCATCGCGGAGACGGCGAGGGAGAGCGCGTGCTCGGCGGCGAGCGTTGGATGGTCGGCCCGCACGCGACGGTAGATCTGCCGCAAAAATGCGTGATAGCTCGCCAGATCCCAACGCGTTGTGCGACTCGATGCCGGACTCAATATGCTTCGTGCCCACGGCTTGCAGCAGTGCCCGCCACTTGGCCGACGTCAGCTGCGGCCCCTGGTCCGTGTGCATCGCGTCCGGGTGCCCAGCATAGGGGTACACCCAGATGCGGAGATACAGGCTCCAGGCAGCGTCGGCCGTCTCACCATCGCGCATAAAGGCACCCGCGTTAAAGCCCGTGTCCTTGTCCACCACATGGAGAACCGGCTCACTCTCCAGCCACATGAGGTCGACCAGGACGGTCCTGTTGAACACGATGTCCTCCGCGGGCAGTGCTACGCGGAAGCGGGTCGGCTCCTTGGCCAGCCGTTGACACGTGTCACAGGTTGCGGTCACCTCCTCCAGCCGGCTTAGGGTCTCCTTGTTGGCGTGTGGGTCGTTGGCCTGCCGCAACACAGCGAACAAACGCTCAGGTGCTGGGTGACAAAAGTGGCGATGGAGTCGCTCCGCCTCCACCATGGTGTAGAGGGTGTCACGACTCCACTCGAGGAAAACATGCCCGTACTTGCGCGTCACCGGGACCGACAACTTGTAGGCGACGCATACCAGCTCATTGGTCACGGTGTTGACGTACATCTCGTTCGCGTCCAGGGCATCGAGGCCAAACAGGAACGGTACGCTGACGTCGACCACGTCCACGTCCATAGGTAAAAATAGGTCACCAGCCAGCGGCACACGGATTGACAACACACCCAGGCAGGGGTAGTCCGAGCCACGGAATCGGAAGGCGGCGTTCTTGGGCTCCGCCAGGTGCAGCTCCTTGCCAGCAAAGTGCGCGTAGGCGGCTGCCTGCCGGCGGCCAATCACGGTCCGCTCCGCCCCGGTGTCCAGGCATGCGCCAAGAAACACGTTTGTATCAGCGGCGGCAGCTAGCAGGCACTCTGACACGTTGGCCTCCACGTGGGCGCGGGGCGGCCGGCCCCGATGGCGTCTGCAAATGGAGGAAAGGCGACGAGTCATTCCTCCATCGCAAATTCCGCCTTAGTGTCGGTGTCCGCCGCGCCTGCCTTGGGGGCGCCGCCGCGCGACGCCAACAGAGCGTCAAACAGCTGGCGGTCATCCTCATCACACCCCCCGGATCCACCGTCCTCGTCCTCTGCCTCACTGGTGCGCTCACCAATCTGCATGGCGTCCAGTTGAGTGCATAGCTGGAATAGCACGGTGGCGGCCGCGGCCTTGCCCGAGTCCTTCTTGGAGTAGTACTCGAGCCGGCGCTGGGCTGCCTTGGACGCGTCAATCGGGCGGGGACAGTCTTTTATAGTGTGCCCAGCGTCATCGCAGTTGAAGCACCCCATGATTGACAGCGGGTCCACACCACTCGAGCGGGAAGGGGCAGCCGTCCGCTTCACGCGGCCAGCGGCCATGCCGCGACTGGGGCGAGCGTAACGCCCCTGGCCAGTAAACAGGATACCGGGAACGTCTTGGGTTGCGGTCGGGCGGTGCCCAGATGCGCTCGCGTGGGCCACTGCCAGTCGCGCCTCCTTATGCAGGTGCAGCGCGGCCTCCAGCTCTCCATAAAGCTGCTGAAAGGTAAGGCCATGCGTCGCAATCCGGCTCAGCGGCTCAGTCGCCCACGGGCTACCGACCACAGCGTTCCTCAAAAACTCTACCTTGTGGGCATCTCCCTGGTGGGAGCGGGGCACCTGCGGCGCGAGCTTGGTGATCGTCTTGTAAGTTTGCTCGAGCGCCGCCGCTTCCGTCACCCCGTCGCTCAGCAGCGTGCTCATGCGGTAGCCCACTAGGTAGTTCTTGACCCAGTTCTGGCGCACAATAGAGTTGTACTCGGTGCTCACCATGTCAACAGCCTGGCTGAACGACGTGGCATAAGACTGCACCCTGTCGAGATAAAACCGCTTGGCGTCGCCGCTGAGGATGTTGTGCATGTACTGGAAGCGCTGCTCCTGGTTACCAGAGAGCTTTGACGACGCATCCCGAAAGCGCATGGCGATGTTATGGGCCGTGCGATCACCAGCTGTAGACGATGCGTCGCCGCGGCGGGCAGGCGACGAAGGTTGGCTGGCCACCGCACTCGCGCCCACGCGACGCCCAGCGGCGACGAGGTCCGAGGCCAGCTGGTTAGCGGCCACGCGGTCCTCCGGGTCGACGTAGAGTGACGTAGCTAGCGTCATAATAATTCGATGTGATGAATGCTGCTGCAGGTTGGCGCCGTGCCCATCGAGCCACTTGCGCAGCTCGCGGTGGGCGTACGGTAACGTGGCAATGTCGGTCCCGAAGAGGACCGCGGGCGGAAACAGGTCGGCCACAGCAGCCTTCACCTGCTCGCCAGATAGGGTGGACTCGCGCTCCTCCGCCTCAAGCATGCGGACAGAGGAAATAAACCCCATCTGCTCGACAGACAGCATGGCGGGATCGGCCAGTGGCATAAAATTTGTGGCGGGGGGCGAGTTGTTGCCCGACGGGGCCGTCATGTTGAAGATGTGATGCGGCTGCTCGGTCACGAGGTAGTCGTTGGTAGAACAATAGTAGTCACAGGTCCCAATTCACCGATGCGCGCAGGTCGACCACCCAGCGCCTGCCTCCACCCCGCCTCACCACGCCAGTCCCCCGAGACACCCTGTCAGGGTTGCGGGCGTCCGTACCCAAGCCTACCCGGCGCTCCGGTGTTACCCAGGAGGGGTCGTGACGTAGACCTTGTGGTACGTCCTCGTACGCTCCCCCGTGGGTTTCTAGACAGGCCTTTCGACCCCAGGCCCCCACGGCTTCACGACTCGGTACCCCCCTTAGTTCAAGTCCCCTGGGGGACCTGCGTGGAGAAACAGGATAGAGACAAACACTAGGCAGTCGCCCGCTCACGCACCGGTTCTCTCTCTCTCTCTCTCTCTCGCCAGTACAGGTGATTCGCGAATGTGGCAGTATTGGCAGAAATCGTATCAGACTCACGGCCTGCTACCGACCGCGGATCTGTGTAGATGGGGCAGCCGACGTCCGTGCACGCCCCAGACACAGCAATCCAAGAGTCCTTCTTCTTCGTCGTTCAATATCTCCCCCCTCGCAATCGTCCCCTCGACGCGCTGTGCCTGCCCTCATGTAGGGCCGGCGCAGCCCCCCACGCCAGGGCACGCACACGGGCCCGCACGGGCACCTCCCCCCACGCATGGCCCCCTCAGGCATGCGGGCGCGCACACACACTCACGGGCCAAGCCCCCCCCTCGTGCACGCACGAAAAACGCAGGTGCGCGCACGCAACGGGCCTGGGATATGCACGGGCGACACCCTCCACACACGTCGACAACAGGCCAGCAGGGGCACGGCCAGCACACCGTCGACGCAGGGAATCTCGCCCCGGAGGCGCCAATCAGCCACCCCCGCGTGACACGCAATCACCGACGTCGTGCAATCTCGGCCAACCATTGGCCACCATCGGACAGCCCATAGCCGCGGCCGCAAGCACACAGCAGCCACGTTGGAATCAGCCACAACCCGGGGTCAAACAATTGCACGCTGGCATTGCTGCTTCCTGAATTCTGTTCTTTGAGACCGAGACAGATGCACATGTGGCGGCTGACTATATTGCTAGGTGCCGAATTTTGGCCGATCCGAACAAGAACACAAGCGCATGAAGAAGAGGTTCAGCCAATTGCGTGCCAGTATCTGGGAAGTAACCAGTAGCGTGCTGTGGCGCTCAGATCCCTGGAAGCGTTCTATTGGCTGCGTTGACCGCGCGTCTCGAACTGAACGCTGATTGGTCAGAATACTGTTGTTTTCTCGTCCGATCTCTGTCATATCTCCTCCACACGTGCCGCGTCCCCAGCAGGTCTCAAGAGATCAATCGTGCAGCTGGCCACTGGTGCCGAAGTGGTCGAGAAGTCCCCTGGAAATCTCAGATCCTCCGATTGCTCTTCAACGGAGCCCGATGCGGAGCTGTCATTGGTCGGGGGAGCACCAGCTGTCATCAGAGGGGCCTCATGTGAGGCGTGCCATTGGTCTTCTGCAGTTGGTTTGTGTTCCTGTCCGGACCGGCCAGAATTGGGCACTCAGCAATAGAACTCTCATTCAACTTGAGATCGGTCGAATGGAGATACAGGCGTCAGAAGATTGCGTCTTCAATAGTACTCCATGGGCAAAGTAGCGGCCCACAGCAGTTGTCCGCGCGTGCTCGTTGGACTATTTGCCTTCTTGAACGCCTTTCCATTGGCTCGGAGGCGCGAGGCAGGTGCGAATCGAGCCAGTTCCGAGAAGGTAGCCCGCCTAGTTCCTCAAGTACTTGACACTCTCCGACCGCCCGTTGGAAGATACGGGACATTCTCAGAGAGAGAAAGAGGCGTACAACACAGAGACAAGCCCAGAAGCGAGAAAACGAAGAACACGAGAAGAGAGAGCTCGACGAGCTGCATCGACTACTGCTCTCAAACGACAAACTTCTAGTGCCTCAAATAATGAGAAGTCAAAAAAAAACCGCCACATATAGTGAGTTTCTCACAAATTAAGGCACCCCATGGACAAAAAATGTCATCAGCTGCTCGAACGACTCGTACGGGCAGCCGCAGAGTATCTGATCTATTTCTTCGCAGAACTTGAGTTTCTTTTCAGCGTCAGAAGCCCGTCTTGGTAGATCTTGGCTGGACCATCAGTTTACTTCGAGATCCGAGAAAGCGGACGGACACCAAACCGCTCCCATGCCATAACTACTCTATGAAGAAAGAGAGAGAGTGACTTCATTTACCAGGAACAATGTCCGGGGTACTGTAGCGCCGCGGCAGGTTAAGAAGCAAACAGTTGTGCATGCTGACTCACATACTCAACGCTCCCTTGTTGTGAATGCAATCTCAATAGCTCAACGAGTGGAGTCCAGTCATGTTCTTTGTACTTTCTTCTTCGGTTCAAAAGCTGTCGCGACTTTTCAAATGGAGGCTTGAACGTTCCTGGAAGGGCATCTGCTCAGAGGTATGGGGGAAACACGGTGTTCGTAGAAGTGCTGCACATGTGAATTGCTCGCACGAAAAGTGCAGCAACAGCAATTTGCAGCTCCCCGAATTTTGTCTCATGGAAACAAGAGCAACAGCACACCAACAAGGCCGTGAGCCCATCGTGTGCTTGCAGCTCAAAGCGGACCAAGAGCGTGCTGTGGCGCTCTCTCGTTGATGATGCGATGAGTGGCTGCTGTCGCAGAGGTTCTTGGACCGAGCGCTGGTTAGTAATGCTGTAGCTTTCTCTTACGATCTCGGCGGCTTTTCCTCTATCTCGGCCCGTTCCTCCCACGGACAGTGGGAGAGCTCGCAAATGTTGTCTGGTCATGACTGCTCCTTCGATGTGGTCAGAGATCTCAAGAAATCTCAGATCGCACTGTAGCCACCGCAACGCGGAGCACTCATTGGTCGGGTATGCCGTCTGAGGCACGACATTGGCTTGTTAATGTCGCCACGTGACAACCTTCGGGGTACTGCAATACTATGGGTCAAATCCTAGAAGGAAATTGTCGCGTGACGGGAGAGAGTAATCGCTCGACAAGCGAAACACACTTTGCCATCGCGCGCTCCTGAAGACAATGCCCACAAAAAGGCACTTGTCACACTGTCTTTTATACAGGGGGGAGAAAGAACGATGTAGACCCAGAGGGTTAACTCCGCTTGAGTAGGGATCGTAGTCAGCCCCTAGTGACGCGAGCGTGTGTCTATTGTTGTCATCCAGGCTCGAGAACTCTGTTCGAATCTCATTTTTGGATCGTTGCACAGCACGAAAGCAACGTACCGACTGAATATAGTTATTAGTCGGCCTCTCAACATTTAACATGAACTTCGCCGCGGAGTCTCACCAGTACGGCTGTGAATAGCGCCCCTTTTCGGCGGGGCGTCAGGCGTTTTTGCCATATAGCGCCCAAATCGCGCCATAATCACGCCCCCGAAGAAGCCGTCGCGCCCCAAAGCGCCGCTTGTAGCCCCCCCTATAATTGATGTACTTGACCTAGTTGCATCTTTGAACTCACATAGTTTTTTGACTTTCGACGCCTGTATGCCGAGTTTCGTCGCTCTCTTCATGCAGCTCCTTCAGTGCAGGTACCCCACCTTGGTGGCCTTGTCGACCATAGCGCGGGAAGGGACGCCGCGGCTGAAAGCGGGGACAGCAGGAGCGCCGGTTCCACTGAGGGGCTGAGGGCCGGTTGAAAACGTTACGAACAGGGCCACTATCTAGCTCCTCCGCAGACAGATTATTGAGCTCTGCCCCCCCACTTGACTCACCATCCTCGTCCTTTTCCGCCCGAGCATGTGCATCTGCCGTCGCTCCTGCCTTGCCTCCTTGTGCGCTGATAGCAGCGTTTTTCCTTCTCTTTCTCTAGCCACCACGCTCCTTTCCCTGTGGTGGAGCTTTTTATGGGTGCCAATCTCTCTCGAGTCCGCGGAAGCGCCACGCGCGGCGCAGTGAAAACCCCTCGCGTCGGCTTGTGGAGAAGCACGGTCGACCGCTTCTGTCTCTAGCCACTCGCGCAAGCGGCACGTTCTAAGTACTGTAGATGTATCGCGGTGGTGACGGCACGGCTTGCCGTGTCTGGGGCAGGAGACACATTCGACGTCGTTGGTGCAGTGGGCGGCCCCAGCCGGTCAGTGCTGTCACTCTAAATGTGCCAAATAGGAAAAAGTAACGCCCCTCTATTCGGTATACTACGTTTGAACTATTCATGGATCGCGCCCAAGTCGCCCCCGTCGACTCGCGGTCGCGACGGCGCGTAACGTCTAAAAAGCGCCTTATCCGCGCCAAATCCGATGACACAATTCACGCCCCAGGTGCCATTCACAGCCCTACCCACCAGTGGCAGCACAATACTGAACACGAAATGGAGACGCGCTCCTCTGAAACTCATATAGAGTTTGCTGGGATCAGCATTTCCGTCTTCAGGAGTTCCAACTTCGCAGAGCGAACGCATTCTCCGTCTTGGTCCTTTGAGTTTGATGAGAGTACTCGCCACGTTCTATGGTTCGCGTTCCTAATGTTGAAAGATCGTTCAAGGGTTGAAGGTGCTTTTCGAAAAAAAAATTGGCCGATATGGCGCGCAGCGCAGCAATCTCTTTGCGCGGTAACATTGAGTGTTCGTCCTCGTATGATAAAAAAAAAGCACCCACAGCTTAATGCCAAAGCGCTTAAAACCAAGTTTATCATTAAATGGACAATTGATATTGATTAATGTCTACTAGCACTGAATTAATATATAATAACATCATTTTGTTTCGAACATCTAACACTCCTATTAAAGTACGACTATGACAAAACTTGACGCTCATTCTAATTTGAGCGAATTTGATTCGTGCTCCAATAAAGCGGGTGTTCAGACGCTATTGCGAACCGGTTTCCATCAAGCGCAATTCTGGCTTGAGACCGTGCATTTGCGAATGACTCTCGCTCACTCTTCTGTGAAGAACAGTCTGATTAGATACCCAAACTGACCGTTTCCTTACCTATCTATGGCACGTCCGCCAAAACGTATACATGGCGAGAATGACATGGAAAATCTCCCCCCCGAGATGCCTCGCATTCTGCAGGTCAGCGAAAGCTTGGCTTTGGTCTGCAGAAGGCGTCGCAGTCTCGATGCACATGAGTGGGCCCTCCGGCCTACTTTTCGTTCTGTGCGCTATTTTGGGGGGACCGCTGTGATTAGGAACAGGCCCGAGAGAGAACTTTCCAGAAACTTTTGGTCCTCGAGCCATAAGCCACCGGGGCATGTCCTAATCCCGGCTTGGACTGGGGGGGGTTTCAAATTGGGCTGGCCGGGCCCAACTCAGGGACCCAATCTTTTCAGGAATTATTGCGGTCCCTGGGTTCACTTGGGGGGTGTTTTTAGTCAGGTAAGGGCTTGGGGGCCTGATGGCTCGCAGGGGTGCTTCTGATTGGTGTGACGGCAAGCAGTGGACCTCACGAAATCATCTGCTGATGACCTCTCTCGAAGGCTCATTCCGACGGACAGGCCCGCAGGTCCACTGGACGACCGCTACAAGAGCATGGTCCCATCACCAAGGGGGAAAGCGATCAGATCCAGGCGTGATTCGCTACAGGGGCACTTGGCTCAGCCTCTCATTGGACACCGACTCGAACGCGAGATTAAAATACTTTTAACGCACCTCGGAGACCCGCCCACGCGTCTGTATAGTTTTTGGCAGACGTGCCAATAGATACTCCGAAGACAGATGTTCTGGAATCACAGCTGAACGAGTGGAGTCAAGCCATGCTCCTTGTTCTCAATTTCTTCTTCTGCTCAACAGCTGTCGCGAGTGCTCTAACCGATTAGAGTACTTGCACAGGCATCAGCTCAGTTGTGTTGAGGAACGAAGTCTTAGTAGAACTGCTGAAGAGGAGAAGTGCTTCCATTACAGACGCAACAAAGCACACTGGCTCATGCCTAAAAGGAATTTGCAGCTACACAGAATGGTTTTGTTGCTCGACTTGAGCTATGGTTTTTGCCAGCGCGTGCTCCTGAAGACGACGAACGCGAAAAGGTTACGGAGCGCAGTCAGCTCCTTCTGTGTCAATCGCTATCAACCAGGCTCGAAATCTATGTTCGAACATTACTTTGGATTGTTACGAAGCAGAAAAACTTCGTATCGACAGCGTATTTATCGCGGTTTTCATCGTCACTTGTGGCGGCTTACTATAGAACTCTCATTCTACTAAAGGTCGGTCAAATGGAGACAGAGGCATCTGAAGATTGCGTTTCAATAAGTACCAGACGCACGAAGTACACGCCCACAGGAGTTGTCCGCGCGCGCTCGTTGGACTATTGTCCTTTTGGAACGCCTGCCCATTGGCTCGGGTGCGCGAAGTAGATGCGATGCGAGCCAGTTCCGAGAAGGTGGCCCGCCTAGTTCCGAAAGTACTTGACAATCTTTGACCGTCCGTTGGAAGTTACGCGACATTCTCTGAGAGAGAATGCGGCGTACAACACAGAGACCGGCGGAGGAGGGAGAAAACGAAGAGCACGGCAAGAGAGCGCTCGACGAGCTGCGTCAAGCATGGATGGAATAAAAGGGGAATTGTTACATCCCAGATGGATTAATCAACATATTAATATATTAAATATCGGGTTTTCAATTAATCTATCGTTTATACTGGACATGGCCTGACCTTCACTGCCGCGACGTCGTGGGGCGCGCCCCGCACGTCGAAGTCCAGAAATTGCGCTTTGCACCTGCTTGCTCCTCGCACTCTCGTTGCTCAGGACGGTGCTGAAGTCGGCGATGAGTCGGCTACGACCTTTGACGTGGCGGCAAAGCCGACAGAGCCGTGTAGGTGGCGTTCATTAACGTGCGCCTTCGTTTCGGGGGCTAGTGGTGGGTGCGGTGGCTTTGTTGTTTGTCCTGCTCTCCTCCGTCTTGCATTTTGTGTTCTGGCTTCGCAGTATGTGTTTGTCGCCAGACATTGTAAAGAGATCAACGCTATGTCTGTGTTGCTGTCTTCTGCTCTGTGTGATCCTCTTTTCTCTGGATTATCCTCTTCGTTTTTTGTGTTTTAATGTTCTTCGTGTGACCTCTTCGTCGTTCTCTTCCTTTTTATGCAATCGGTCTTTTTTTGCCCATGCTTAAGCCTCCGCGACAGAGTCTTAGGCTCTTTATCCTTGTGTCTTGCCTTTTTTGTCGCTGTGTGTTCTTCACTCTTTCTTCTTCTCTTTCTTGCTCGTGTGTCTCATTTTCTGTCTGCGTGTCCTGCGTTCTTTTATGGCCTTGTTTCTTGCCCAGGGTTAAGGGGTTGCTGGCCTTTTCTTGTTTGTTGCATGCGTATCGTTTGGTTGTAGGTTGGGTGGACGTGGGCGTGGGGCAGGGGGGGCGAAGAGGGGCTTGGTATGAGAGCGGCCCCCGGGGCAACAGTTCTGGAGATGCATTCTATGCTTTCTTACAACGTACAGTATTTTCCGTGGGTGACGTAGCCTCCACAGGGACCGCCGCGCGGTCTGCTGACAGGTGCTCTCAGCGCTGTTCGTAGCATAGTGGGCGTGGTCAACGTCGTGATCGGTGGGCCAGACACGCAGCGTGACATGACAATGTTACGCGATGGCTCTCAGGTCGCAATCAGTAGCTCTCCACAACTCCTTCTCGGGTATACTGGCGACCGTGAGATGTGCGCACACCCCCTCCCAGAGGCGTCGTGGGGGGGCGTTCAGGAGTATACTGGTCAGACGATCTATCCCCAATTGGAAGAATGGCCTCTGCGAGAGGGTCTATCTGGTATACGCCGTTCTCGATATACGCGTCCGCGAATATTTGTACTGGGCCCAATATAGACCGTTTCAGCCCAATCTGGGGTGCTGTGTTGTACCAACCACGAGTAACCCGCAGTATACCCCAGTAACAGTGGTACATACGCTTTCGCGACGATCGCCACGGAAAGCTTGCAAAGAACTTCTTCATGGCTGTTCTAGATCGGTCAATCTCAGGCCAAGGCGAATGTGAATGTATGATGCCCGCCCCACGCTTTCGTGAGGGGGGGTTGTCACATCCCCGCCCCACGCAAGTGGCCTTCCCAGAATCAAGCTTTTATCTTGACAGGGGATAAGTGGTGCTGCGCTGCCGCTCGTGCGACCGCCACGTGCGCTGGGGGAAGCGGCTGCACCCGTCGTCGACGCGCCCGCCGTCCCGGTGGGGGGGCGACCGGGATGGCCACCATATGAGGGAGGTAACGAGGGAGAGGGTGGGGTTGGAGGGGAGGGGCGGTGGGAGGGGGGAGTGACGGAAGGGGAGATGGGAGGCGTGAAGGGGCGAGGGCCAGAGCGCGTGCGTGTAGAGCGAAAATTCTGCACAATCGATCTTCCACCTGGTCGGATTCTAACGCCGCACTGGTTTTGACGCGGTCGGCCGAATGGAAGGGTCTGCGCAAAGTACAATTCTTCCAGTACAGTTGCTCTGCCGCCGGACGGCGGCACCTTGTATCCGCAAAAGGAGGCAGCCCACAGCGGGCAAGTCAGCAGCTAGTCAACAGCTAGTCAACAGACAGTCAACAGCCACCGATGCGTCCGCCGAGGTCGCCTGCGCCAGGAGGCTTGGCTGTGTCGACGGTGCAAGGCGTACCCGCGGTAGGAGAGCTCCACCGGCACCCAGGCCAACTGGAGGAGTCACGGACGGTAGGAAAGTACAGCCCAAAGCACACCCGCACATCATAAGCCCACCCCCACCCCCGCAAGAAACGCCTCCGCCTCCCCCCGCCCCTCACCCCCCGATCCTCCATGCCCCTCCCTCAGTCTTCTAATACTCAGACCCAAACACAATGGACGACAGGCGCATGAACGCCTTGTCCACCGCGTAGATCCCCACCGATGATAGAACCATGGCAGCAACAACAAAGCCCAGGATCTGTGCCACCCGCTGCGTCTCGGGCCAATCCACGACCGCAAACTCCCCGCGGACGGCAACGAGGAAGGCTTTGGCGTCCGCAATCGGCCCTCCCCCCGAGTCATCGTGAGCGTCGTCGGCCGGCGGCTCGGCGGTCAGTTGCTTCACCGCGTCCGATGCCATCTTGTCCATTGCCGCCGCCGCCTTCTCCCGCTCCTCAGACGGCAGCGGCGCCTTGAGCGACGTCAGCGACGGCAGGGCGACGGGGGCGCGGCCAGAGCCACCACCGCCCTTTTTAGACCGCCTCGACGCGGCAGGGGCGGTCGCGGCGCTGTCGCCCGCGTCGTCGGCGGCTGTCGCGGGGGGGGGGGGGGTGGGAATATCACCGGGCACCAGCTCCGACTCGGCCGGAGCCGACGGGATACCCAGCGACTCCTCCGCGCCGGCGCCCTTCTTGTTGACCAGCGCCGCTCGGAGGGAGCGGGCGCCGCAACGAGAGGGTGCTGCCGGTGGCCCCACCGCCGGCATGGGCCGCGGGCGTGCCCGCCCGCCTCCGG
Organism: Pyropia yezoensis; assembly: GCA_009829735.1. Lineage (NCBI taxonomy): Eukaryota > Rhodophyta > Bangiophyceae > Bangiales > Bangiaceae > Pyropia > Pyropia yezoensis. Next base: position 3,500,336 of record CM020619.1, read on the forward strand.
CCGCCCAGCCGTTGGAAGCAAAGGAGCTGACCGTAGCGGCACGGGCGGCGGACCGGAAGGGCGGAGGGGGGGCGACCGCCCCCTCCACCCGGGCGCGGCAGCAAAGCCGCGCGCTCCGCAGGGCAGGGACCGCGACGGGGCCTGCGGGGGGGGCAAACGCCGCCAGCGGCTGACAGGGAGGCCGCGCAGCGCCCATGACGGCCGTGAGGACAAAAGGTCGAGGGGGTCCAGGGAAGGGGGGAAGGGGGGAGGAGGAGAGAAGGATGAAGGGGGGAAGGGGGCCAGGGGTGTGGGAGGGGGCAGGCGCAGGACGCGGTGACGGGGACGCGCGGGGAGGACCGCGACGCCGGTGGGCCCGCCGACAGCTGTCACGGTGGGGGGAACGCGCGTGGAGGCGGGAGATGGGGGTTCTCTCCGCCGTGCACCCCCACCGGGGGATCGTCACCACGTGTCTCGTTTCTTATTGAAAACTGTATCGAAATAAAGTTTCAAGCAGAGTACTCATTGACATTGTCATTCATCCGCACGACTATTGGAGCGAGGCGAGCCTAAGCTACGCGACCAAACTGCGCTCGCCAGCCAATCATTGGCGTCATGATTGGCTGTTTCGCCACCAGCAGAGGCGCCACGACGAGGCACACACGCCTACGCCATCACCCATTGGCCACCGCGCAGGCCCAGCGGGGACTCGCCACCACCCGCTGCCACCCCCCGCCACAGCCCTCGTCAGCTGCCAGCCACCCGCTGTCAAGCCAGCCAGCACCTCACGGCCATCCATTTCTTGCCCGCGCCGTCGGCCGCCGCAGCGTGCTGTTTGGCCTTGTGGGTCGCGGAGGGGGGGCGTTGCGGGTCGCCCAGCGCGCCCCACGCACCGTGCAAAGCGCCTCCCCGACCGCGGTCAGAGGCAGCGTCAGCCCCTGTCTTCCCCCACCCACCCCCCCTCCCCCCCCCCACCGTGGCTATAGCCGTGGCGTGTCTTTTTGCGCCCGTCGCCGACGCGCTCGCCTGCGCCTTGTCCGTCTACGGCGGTCTTAGCGCAATCCGGACAGCTCCCCTTGCGTAGCGCTGCCGCCACCGCCGGCGCTCGCGAGGCGCTGCCGCCACCACCGGCGCTCGCGTGGCGCTCCTGCCCCCCCCCCGCCTTGTCCGTCCCGGGTCGTCGCGGCGCTGCCACCGCCGCCACATCGAGGCGGTCTTTGCTGTTGCCGCCGCTGCCGCCGCTGCCGCCACCGCTGCTGCCGCCGCTGCTTCTGCTGCTGCTGCCGTCCCCCGGCCGTCGACGCTCGCCAACGTCAGCCAGCGCCCGTAACGGCTCTCCGCCGCTGCCGCTTCTGCGTCCTCTCCCGCCTCTAATACTCCCCCTGTCGCCCCCATCCTCCTCCTCTCCGCCTCCCCCTTCCCGACCCCCCTATCTCTTTCGCCCATCTCACCCATTTGCTTTCCCGCCTCTCCCCCCCACCCCGTTCCACCCATGCCGGTCCGCCTCCTCCCCCAGCCGCCCATCCCCCCCGCCTACTTGGTCATGGCCGCGGGTGCGCCGCCGCCGCCGCCCAGCGACGCCCTCCGCGGCGCGCGGCGGCCGGGTGCCAAGGGAGTGCCCGCCCCCCGGGGCCGCCGCTCGGAAGCCGGCCCCACGCCGACGGGGTCGGCGGTGGCCGCCGCCGCGGCCGTTGCCGCCGCCGCTGCCGCTGCGGCCGCCCCCTCTGCCGCGGCTGTGCTCGCTCCTGCTCCGCTGGCTGCTGCTGGTGCGACGGGCGCCGCAGGCCTGGGGACGCTGCCAGCCGGCTTTACCCTCCTCTACACCGCTGCCGGTAGCGTCGGTGGCTGCGGCATCGGTGGTGGCGGTGGCGGTGGCGGTAGGGGTGGCGCCGCCATGATTCCCGCCGCCATCCTGTCGGCAGGCAGCGGCGGCCGCGGCGCGCACCTGCGCTTCCTCGCGGGCGTGCCGGGCGTGTGCGCGGGCACGGCGGTGGTCGTGCCGCCGCCGCCGCCGCCGCCGGGGGTGGAGCTGGGGGGGGGGGCGGGCGTTGCCGCCGCCCTCTCTGCCGCCACCGCCGCCGTGGCGGCTGCTGTGGCGGGCGTGGCCGCGCCGGGGGGCGGAGGAGCGGGGGGAGGGGGGCTGGGGGGGGCGGACGAGGTCGACCCCATGGACTCGGAGGATGACATGGGCATTGTGCACGTCAAGGCGGTGCCGCCGGTGGCGCCGCAGCCCGTCGCACTACCGGCCCCGCAGCTACTGCCGCTCGTCGCGCCGCCGCCGGTGGCGCCGCCGCCACCGCGCCCACTGCCCGCGGCGCCCGCTGTCCGGGGCCGCCCGCGGCGGGGGCTTGTGCGGGCATCGGCGTTGGCACCGGCACCCGTGCGGGGCGCTGTTACCTTTGCGCCCGCACCCCTCCGCGGCGGCGGCGGCGGCGGCGGCGGCGGCGGCGCCCCCCCCCCCGCGCTCGTACCCCAGCCGGTGGCGTTGGCGCAGCGCGGCACGGCCCCGGCGGGCGCGTCGGGTGGGCCGGCGGCCGCCATGGCGGGCCGCCCCGTTGCTCTGGCGCCCGCGGGCGGCGTCGCCTTGGGCGGCTGTGTCGGTGTCGGCGTCATCGGTGGGGGAGGTGGTGGTGGTGGTGGCGGCGGCGGCGGGGCGGGTGCCCCACCCGCCACGGGTGGCTGCGGCAGCAGCGACTCGCGACTGCCGTTGGGGGTGGGTGGCGGTAGCGTCGGCGGCGGCGGCGGCGGCGTGGGCCTCTACTCCCCGGTGGGGCGAGTGGCGGCGCTCGCGCGGTACCGTGCCAAGCGGGACCGCCGCACGTACGGGCGGCGGGTGCAGTATGGGTGTCGCAAGGCGATTGCCGACGGGCGGTCGCGGGTGCAGGGCCGGTTTGTCAAGCGCGCGGAGGAGGCGACGTTGCGGGGGGGGGCGGCGGAGGTGGGGGGGGGCACCGGTGGTACCAGCAGTGCCGGGGGTGACGGTGGCGGCAGCGGCGATGGCGGCGGCGGTGGCAGTGTCGGCGGCGGTGGGGGCGGCGGTGGCGGTGGTGACAATGTCAGTCGCCGCCTCGACAGCGACTCGATGGAGGACGGGGGGGACGCTGCCGCCACCGCCGCCGCCGCCACTGCATCGGGCGGAGGGGTGGTCGGGTCGGCGCCCGCCAGCGTCTGTGGCAGCGCCGCGAGCGCCGACGGCACCGACGGCGGCGACCATGCCGGCAGTGCCGGCGGCGGCGGCGGCGGCGGCGGCGCCGCCGCCGGCGACGGCGCGGGGGTGGCGGCGGGCAGGGCGGCCGCGGCGTCGGTGGCGCCGCTGCCGGCGGCGGCCGCGTTGGTGGCGCGGCCGCGGGGACGGCCCGCCGCGTGCGGCGCGGCGTCGGGCGCGCGCAAGCGGGATGGCGGCACGCCGCGGGCGGCCCCGGCGCGCGCGGCTGGCGCGTCGGGGGTTTAAGGGATCAAGGCCACACGGGGGGCGCCCCGGGGAGGAGGGGGAGGGGTGAGTGGGGGGGGGCGGGGGGCGGAGGGGGGGGGGGGGTTGGCTTCCACGCCGCTGGTGGAGAGAGGCGGGCGTGACCGCGATTGGGGGAGGGGGAGGTTGGTTGGTGACGGGGAGGAGGGGGGGGCGAGGTGGGGAGGGGGGGGCTTGTCCCCCGCCCACCCCCCCCCCCCCCTCTCTGTCGTCCTCATCGCCGCTCCTCTATCCTGTTCTACTGTCATGGGCTCTCCACCCGCGGCGTGGATCCCCCCTCCCCTCCCCCCCCCCCCCCCCACTCACCCCTCCCCCTCCTCCCCGGGGCGCCCCCCAGATTGGATACACGAGGGGAGGCTGCGTGCGGGGGAGGGCAGACGGCGGGGCGGGATCCGGGCGGGGGGGGGGCGGCCGCGCGGTGGAGTATGTGTCTACTTTTAGTAGGGGTTGCGAGCGGGGCGTGGGAGGGCCCCCTGTGGTTGCATTTTGTACGTACGGTACAGTACGGTTCCTCTTGTTGCGGTGGTGGTGGTGGTGGTGGTTGGTGCCGCCCACGGCCAGAGCGTGGGGCGTTGGCCACCAGCCGCCGCCCCCGTCGCCACCACCACCACCACCGCCGCCGCCGCCGCCGCCGTCGCCGCCGTCGCCGCGAACAGACACGGGATGGCGGGCGCCTTTGGTCGCCGCCGCCCCCACCGCTGCCGCTGGCACAGCGTCGGCTGTGGGTCGGCGCGCGGTCGAGGGAAAGGAAGGCGGGAGGGGGTGTGCAGGAGGGCGGGGGCTGCCGGGGAGTGCAGTATTGTAGTGAACATGCCCGGCTGCCTTCCCCTTTGGAAAGTCGGTACATACAGACGGTACAGTCGGTATCCGTGAAACTGAACGGAAATGCCACCAAGGCGTCTTTCAGCATTGGGAAGTGGGAGCTACGCTGTGGCTTGGCGGTGGCGGCGCGTGGCAGCGTCACGCAGCGGCACTCGCGGGTGGGGGTGGGCCACGCCACGCACGCCCACTGCCGGCAAGGCAGGCGCGAGGCTAGGCACAATAGAAGGAAGGAAAAAAGAGGGGTCGAGCGGACGACGGGACGGGCAAAAAGGGCAACGGGAGGCCGCCACGCGCACAAGCGCGCGGGGAACCAAAAGGATAGCATAGGAAGAAAGAAATAAAATCCGTGGCAGCGGCCGGTCCACCACACGCACACACGCATAACAACAAGCGCGCGACGCCGCGGCGGGCGGGTGGGTGGGTGGGGAGCCGGGCGGGTGGGCGGGCGGGCAAGCGCCGCCCAGCCACCCCTCCAAGCCCCCTCCCCCGTCCCCCCCGGACGCGGCTAGGTTGGCGCCGACGCGGGCGCCGACGCAGCGCCCCCCGGGTCGAGTCCCCTGGCGTCATCGGGTGCCGCGGCCGCCGCAACGGCGGCGGGCGCCCCCCCACCCCCGCCCGGCGGCGGTGGGGCGCCCCGCGGCCCCCCCCCCCCGGTAGCCCCGGCGGCCCCGCCGCCGGCCCTGCCCGCCGCGGCGGCCGCGTTGGGGTCCAGGAAGAGCAGTTGGAGAACAAGCTTCTCCGCCGCCGACTGGGCCATCACATCCTCTGCCGTCCACGGCCGGCCGCCCGGGGCGGTTGGCGCGGAGCGGGCGCCGCCGGGGGGCATGCCCAGGGGGGACGGCCCGCTGCTGCCGCCGCCGCCGCCGTCGCCCCCGCCGCCGGCACTGCCAAGCGACGGCGGCGGCCCATTGCCCTCTGCTTTTCTCGCAAGCGCCACGAGCGCATCCCGGATGGCGGCGCGGCCGGCGCCGTCGAGCGTCTCGGACGCGGCCGCCGACAGGCGGGAGAGGGACAGCGCCAGCGCCGCGTCCCGCACAGACGACACGCGGGCAGCCGAGAGGGAGACGGGCGGCCGCCGTCGCGACGGTGGGTGGGGCGTCGACAGGGCGGGGGGGCGCGCCGGCGAGGCGACTGCCGCTGGGGGCATCATCCCACCCCCGCCGGGGAGGAGAAAGGGCGCCCGACCGCCCTGTGGGCGGGCGTGGCCAGACGACACTGCAGCCGATGCCGCGTCGGCGGCGGCGGCTGCGGCGGCAGCGGCCGCGGCGCTCCCGTCCCACGACATGGCCGCCCCCGTGGTGGGCATCGGCAGCAGCACCGGCGTGCACGCGGCGGTGGGGGGAGGCGGCGGCGGTGGCGCCGGCGGGGACACGCTGATCCCCGACGTCGCGCTGCTGCCAATATCCCCCAACGTGTTGGTCGTCAGCGGCAGCGGTGGGAAGGGGTCAAGCGCCACGGACGTTGGCGCCGTCAGATCCTCCCGCTTGAGCACCGACGCGCGTGGCGTCGCGGGCGAGGCCACCACCGTCGTCGCCGGCCGGCCGGCCGTCAATGACGGCGGCGGCGGCGGCGGCGGTGGTGGTGGCGGTGGCGGCTGTCCATGTCCAGACAGCGACCCCGACGGCGGTTGTCCTCTCGAGGACGGCCCGCCGGGGGAGGCAGCACCAGCCGACGCCACTGCCGCCGCCAGCGCCGCCGCCGCGGACGCGGCGGCAACGCCGCCAGTAGGGGCGGCACCCCCCCCGGCGGCGCCCGCCGCCCCGCGCCCACGGGAGCGCGCGCGCAGGCACGCCTCCCGGTGGCGCCGGTAGTTGGCCCCATTCGTCGAGATGCTCCGCCCACACACGTCGCACGGGGAGGTGGCGGCGCGGCCCCGCCCCGTTGGCCCCGCGGGCGACGGCATGGCCACCCCCGATGATGGCCTTGTGGGCGGCGGCGACGGGGCGGGCGTGTTGGGGCCCCCCGACGGGAGGGGCGAGAGGGGTACCCCCGCCAGGGGGAGGCCGTCGCTCTCTGGGGCGGGGCCACCCATGCCCGGCGCGGGGGGAGTCCCCAGCGACAGCGCCGGCACCTTTACCGTCCGTATACGACCCGCGGGGGTGACCGCGCTGGGCGCCTCCGTGGGGGCGACCCGCAGGGGGGAGGACGACCCCCACGCGTGGGCCCGCGAACGTTGCTCCCCCGTTGGCGCCGCCGCCGCCGTCAGCCCCTCCATGGGCAACGCCCCCGCCGACGCCCCTGCCGCTGCCGCGGCCGCGGCCACGGCCGCCGCGTGTCGCGCCGCGGGTGACTGCGACGCCGCCGCAGCGGCCGCCGCGGCCGCTGCCGCGGCTAGACCGCCGGCGGGTGCAGCCGCTGATGGCGCCGGCGCTGCGACCGCGGTGGCCGCCGCGTCAGCCACCACTGGCGTCGGCGGCGGTGGCGGCGGAGGGGCCAGTGGGCAGGCCGGCGACGCCGCCACGGGGGGCGGACTCGCCTTGCCCTTTGTCGATGGCGGCGGCAGCGGCGGTGGCACCGCCGCGGCGGCGGGCGCGGCGGCGGCGACAAGGTGTGGCGCAAACGATGGCGCCATGCCGTTCATGCCGCTCATGTCGTACTCGAGCGGCGGCAGCCCGTCGTACGCGTCAAGGTCCACGCCCAGCGCCGACAGGGAGGACCACCCCGCCGCGTCCGCCACGTCGTGGGGACCGTCGCCCGGGCGGCCGCCGGGCTCCCCCCCCGCCCCGGAAGGCGCACCCCCACCAGGCACTTCCCCCGCACCACCCATCATGAGGAAAGGGTCCATGTGGTGGTTGTCCACGCCAAACGCGCCGCCGCCACGGCGGAGCGACACGTCACCGCCGAGGCCCACGCCCGCACCGTCGCCAAAGGTGCCCAGGCCGGCAAAGACGGCCGCGTCCGAGTCGGCCGACCCCGACACCTCGCAGCCACCGCCACCGCCACCGCCACCGCCACCACCACCACCGCCACCGCCACCGCCACCGCCACCACCGCCACCACCACCACCCCCACCACCCCCACCACCGGTGGTCCCCCCCCCGGTGCCCACCGCGGCCGCCGCTTGGGGCACCAGCGCCATCCCACTCACCTCCCCCCCGTCCTGCGACTGACCCGCCGACGGCACCCCCAGCCCCCCCCGCGCATCGTCCGCGTCGCCCCCATTCAGCAGCAGGTCCGCCAGGTCACCCCCGCTCAGCCCGTCCATGTCCAACGACGGCGGGCCGTCGGGAACGTCTGTCGATATGCTCTCCCACTGTTGCACACGAGTTGGGGGAGAGGCGGGGGGGGGGGGAAGAGACGCGGAAGGAGTGATACAAAGAAAGGAAAAGGAACAAACGACCCCGTGACAGATGATCGTCAGTCCTCTCTTCCTTCCCACATCCGCCACCGCCGCTGGAGGGCCATACCCGGCATGCACCACAGCACCCCAACGGGCGCGCAAGCGCGCCGCGTGCACCCAACACCTGGGCCCCCGACTCGGGCGCGAGCACTCACAATGGTGCGGCGAGCGCAACGGAGGGGGGGGAACCGACGCCAACCACCCCACCCCCTCCCATTCCCCATCATCAACCCCACCCCCGCCGCCCGGCCTGGCACGGCCTCTGGCCGCAACGGTGGAGGCGGCACCGCCCCGCCGCCCATCCCCACCGGCAACCACCCCTCCAACCCCCCCAGCAGCTCACCCACCCACCCACCCACCCACCACCTTCCTCCCGCACTTCCAGGCGCGGCGCCACGCCGACGCGGCAGACCCGCCCGTCGCCAGAGCGCGGGCGCCGCCCGCGCCGTCGAGATCGGTTTCGGCGGCGGGGGCGCCCCCCCCCCCCCCACCCCCCCGCGGCGACCCGCGGTGATACTCGCACCCCCCCGCCGCCCCGAGTCACGTACCGGTCGCTTGATGCCAGCCGCCGTCCCAGCACCGCCGCCGCCGCCGCCGACGCAGGCACCGACACTGACACCGCCACCGCCACCCCCCCCCCCGCGCCCCCCTCCCCCCCCACCGTTCCAGTGCCGGCTGCCAGCGTCGTGTCCCCCCCCCCCAGTCCGTACGGGGGCATCCCAACCCCCCCCCCCGCCTTCTTTCCCTCCACCACTCCTCCCCACCTGACCCAACACAATCACTCCAACCCACCCCCGCCCACCCCCCCAACCCCCCCCCCCCCCCAAAGTCCCCGCCTTGCCACCCCCCAAACACTCGCCGTCAACGCGTCTGCTGCCCGTCGGCGCCACCCCGCCGCGCAGACACCATGCGCTGGCCACCGCCGTACGCGTCGCGCAGGGGGCCGGGGGGGAGGGGGCGGGGGAGGGGAGGAGCAGGAGGAGGATGGCCGCAGGTGGGGGGATGGGCAAACGCCGCGGGGGGGAGGGGTTGTGGGGGGGTCGTCGGGGGGGGGGGGGGTGGGGGGGGCGGGTTGAGGGGGGGGCGGTGGGGGGCGCCTTTCCGCCACACGCCGCGGCGGTGTGCGCACGGAGCGGAGGCGCGGGCCAGGGCCGGGGAGGGAGGGGGAGGACGCACAAGGAGAGAGGAAAAAAGAGAGGGGCGGGCAAAAAAAGAGAAGGAAAGAATAGACGCAGCGGCCCCCACACCCGACGGGCGCCACAGGTGGCGGCGACCCGCGCGGCGGCCACACGCCGCTGGGGGGTGCGTCTGTCCTCGGCTCCGACACGCGCGGCCGCAGGGGGGGGGGGGGGGATGCTGGGAGGGACGGGTGAGATGGGAGTGGGGGGCCGACGGGAGATAGCAGCGCGGGGCGGCGCGCACCCCCCGCCGAGGCGGCGCGTCGTCTCGGCCGTGGGCGGTCGTGCAGCGGCTGGCGCACCCTGACCCCCGCCCCCCCCCCCCCCCCCCCCCCCCCCCACGCCTGCCTCCCTGCCTCTGCCGCCGCCGGCGCGCCTCGACGCGCGCGCCGCGCGGGGCAACGGCCGTGCGGCGGGACGGTGCGCACGCCAGGCAGCGGCGGCGGGTCGGCCGCCGGTCACGGCGGGGCAGGCGGCGCGACCGGCAGCACAAGCCGCGGCAGCCGCAGCCGCAGGACAGCAGCAGCACGCAGCAGCACCGCGCAGAGCCGCAGACGGCACGGGCGGGGCGGTCGGGCTGGGCGTCAAGCCCCCACACACCCCCGTGTTCCGCCCCACGCCGCGGGCTCGCCCGCGGTGGCAGGCACAGTCGTCGGTCGGTGCTCCCCCCCCCCCCCCCCCCCGCCCCCCCCCCCCCCCCCCCCCCCCCCCCCCCCCCCCCCCCCCCCCCCCCCCCCCACCCCCCCCCCCCCCCCCCCCGCCCGGGGGGGGGGGGGGGGGGGGGGGTACGGGCGGGGGTGGGGGAGGGGAGAGGGGAGGGGGGTAGCGTCCCCCACCGGCGTGTGCGTGCGCTGTGCCCCCCCACCCACCCACCGCCGCCGACGCGCGTCGTCGTCCTTGTCGTTGGGGCCGACGTTGTTGTAGGGAGAGAGGCGCAAAAGAGGGCCGACCGCCGTGGAGAGGCGAAGGGGGGGGGGGGGGGGAGGGGGAGGGGGGGGGGCTGCGGCGCCGCACCAGCGACCGTCGTAGGGGGCGCGCTCGCGTCTGAGGCCACGGCGGGCCGGCCGGGGGTTGCCTGCCAGCTTGACGACCACGAGGTTGTGACGACGCCGACCGGCCGACTGACGGGTCGGCCTAGGCGGGGTCCCTGGTGGGGGGGGGGGGGGTGGGGAGGGAGCGCAGAGGCGTCCGAGCGCGGGGGGCCGCCAGGGCAGTTGCTGAGAAGCGCTCTCAGCCTCACAAGGGGGAAGGGCGTGGGCGTGTCGCGGCGTGTGGGGGTTGGTTGGTTGGTTGGGGGTGGGGGGGGGGGGGTGGTGGCAGGTGGACCAAACGCGGCACTGCAGTAGATGGGCGGTGGGGGGTCGGGAGGGGGGGGTGGGGGGGGGGGATCCCTGTTGCTGGTCGCTGGAGGTCTAGTAGGCTCCCTCCCCCCACCCACAACAGGAAATTAAAGTGGATGAAAAAGTTATCCGATGTCCAAATGAAACGGCGTGTGGGGGGGCCAAGAGGGCGCCCCAGTGGCGAGAGAGGACGCTCATTGGTGGATGGGTCCAAAAATGGGCATCGTGGGGTGGTGGTGGAGCGTTGGTGGAGCGGCCAACCCCCCGTTTCGTTGGACAATGGAAAAGCGGGGGGGGCAACAAGACAGCGTGCAGCGCCTTGCACCGGGACCGTCGCCCACCTGTGCGGGTGATTGTAATCACCCCGTGTTGGCTCTTGGCCTCACACGCGGCCCCGCGGTCTGACTGGGCGGAATGCCCCGTCCACTCAACGGGGAGAGGGGGTCGTCTCACGATCGGCCCACGGGCAGGCCAGCTGAGATTGGTGACCAAACATTGAAAACAGCTGCTCGAAGTGCGCCAATAGCTTCGTTACAGAATTGCGGCAGGCGGTCCACGCCAACTTTGGCCTGCCCTAGCCAATGGATGGCTCCAGTCGGAGAGAGTGACCAATTGGACAGAGTGAAGTGTTTCTTGGAGAAAGAGCAGCCATAAAAAGTCAAAGGAGGAGTAATAGTCACGGAGCTTTTATAGTACAGCCTCTGTGTTTCTTCCCGTGTCTCTGGTTCACCGTGGCAGTCAGCTGTCGTGGATCGCACCACATTGTGCATACCGATAGGCTGGGCTGGATGGTGAAAACAGTCGTTTTGCGTGGCCCCGGCTCGTGGGCTTTCGATGACCCCAGCCTGGCGTGGAGGTTCTGCGTAGGACGTGGTCATTGGTTGTATTTCTTCTCTCCCTGTGGCCTCAAATTCCAGACCCCCGCCGTCATTGGTGCCCCGGTTGCGCGCCGCCGCAACCGGCTCTGTGGCCCGGCGTGGGCTGCCAGCCAGCGACCCACGCCAGCCCAAAGCGGCAAACGCGGCGACCCTGTGGCCCAAACGGGCCCACACAAGTGTACGACTGGGCGAATCTGGTGGCCCCCACCGCCCCACGGCGGCCACAGCACGGCTGGGTCCGCCGCCGGCAGCCAAGCCGCCGCCACCCGCTGCTGCTGGGGAGCGGCGCTGCCCCCTCCCACTCACCCTCCCCCCCCCCCCCCCCCCCCCCCCCTTCTCTGCTCGCCGCTCTTGCCACCCCCAACCACCAGCCGGGGCGTGTGCGGCGCCAACAATCCCGCGCGCCGCCCGACGACCACCGTGAACAAGCGCCGCGCCGCCTCCGCGGCGGCCGACACACCACCAAACGGCACGCCGTGCGGTGGCGTTGCACCCTGTCCGCGGCGGCACGCGGCTGGCGCTGGGGGGGAAGCGCGCGCGCGCACGGACCGTCGCGGGCGCGCAATCCGCTCGTTGCCCGGCTGCTGGTGCTCCACCGCGCGCGCCGCCACCCGCCCGCCTCGGTGTGGTGAGGGTGGAGCGGGCGCCTTCAATCCCGTGCGCCGCGACCACCCCCCCCCCCCCCCCCCCCCCCCCCCCCCCCCCGCACTTGGCCGAGCTCGGAGAGGGATGGAATACTTGACGACCCCGGACTCGGCGAGGAGATGGAAACTGCCGACCACCACCCCGGGCACGGGCACCGCCACTGCGCTCGTTCCGGGTGCCAACCGTCAGGCGCACATCCGGGACTCCTTCCAGAGCCTCTTTAGTCCGTCGCTGGACCTGCCGCCGCTCGCGTCGACGGGGACGATTGTGCCGTCACCGTCGCTGCTGGGCCCCCGTTTTACCGCCCCCACGCCGCTCCTGTCTGCGGCATTGACGGTCGGCCCCGGCGGAGGGGGGTCGGCGGCGCTATGTCCCCCGTCGGCAACGCCCGGCGGGAATGGCTCGGCCATTGCCGCAGCGGCTGCTGCGGCTGCCGCTGCCGCTGCCGCTGGGACCGCGCCCGGTGCGCCGGGCGCGGATGTGCCGCCGTCGCCCGCCCGCCCTGACGCGGTCATGTCGTCTCCCTTTTTGCGGCAGGCTGCCAAAGAGGCGGTGGTGCGTGAGTTTCACAACACCTACCTCGGCGACGGCACCGTGGCGGGGGGCCACGTGCGGTTTGGTGGGATGCCCTCCCCGGCGTGGAACATCCTTTTGCCATCCACGCCGGGCCTTGGGCGTCCGCCACCCGTGCCGACGCCGGGCGGTCGGCCGCATGGGGCGAGTGTGGCGTTGCCACAAGGAGCGGCGGGGGCGCCCAAGCGGAAAGCCCCGGCACTGGAACCAGCAGCGGCACCCGCGGCATCGGCGGCGGCGGCGTCTCCTGTGAAAGATGAAGGCCCGGCCCGATCGGAGGCTGGGGCGACCAAGCCGCCGGCTCCACCCGCGCGGGCACTGCCAGAGCTATCCAAGACAGTTTCTGGTGGCGAAGCAAGCAGCACGGCTCCAACAGTAGACGTATCGCAGGTGGCGACGGGTTCGTCCACGTCGCGGATACCCGCCGACGGTGGCGGCGCAACGTCCGAGGCGGACACGAAGCTGGCAGTCACGGCGCCTGTCTCGATGGCCATGCCCAACCTGCCGGCCCCTTACGCGGCCATGATGTATGGCGGACCCAGCCTGGGCATGTACATGCCGTCGGCGTCGATGGCGGCGCAGATGCAGTTCCAACACTGGCAACAAATGTACCAGCAGTCGGCGTCGGTGGGGATGTTCCCCACAGTGCCCAACCCTCTGGTGCCCCCACGCCCCAGCCAATACCCCACCCCTTTGGCGGCAGCGGCGGTCCCGGCGGCCCCACCTGTCAAGGAGACTGCGGAGGAGCGCAAGAGCCGGGAGGAGACGGAGAAGGAGACGCTGACTCGGGAATTTAAGAAGAAGACGCGCGAGGCGGCGCTACTGCGGTTCCGGCAAAAGCGACGAGACCGCAAGTTTGGAAAGCTTGTCCGCTACACGGTCCGCAAGGCGCTGGCCGACGGTCGGCCGCGCGTCAAGGGCCGCTTTGTCAAGATGCCCGATGACATGCCTGGTGGTTCATCGGCGTCTGCACCGATGGACTCGTCTGACTCAGGCGGTGGTTCCCCATCCATGACATCTGCAGACGCGGGCTCCGTGGCAAGACGAGCCCAGCCACAGCCATTGCCGCCGCCACCACCTCCAGGACGCGGAAAACCACCATGTGCGCCTGTGTCATCGGGGTAGTGGCGTGTTTGGCCAACTATCTATCTGTTTCCATTCTCTTCTTTTTGTCTGTCTCTCCTGTTGGGGTATCGTCGTGATGTAAGTAACTGGTGCCCTTGTTGTTTCCGTGGTACGGTTCGTGCACTTGTTGCGGGCGCCGGAGGGCACAGCTGAACTCAGATGCATCCGTTCGTTGACGACGGCGGGACGCCAGCGGGGTTTTGATGCCAGGCTGGAGGGGAGAGGGCGCTTTGACAGGGGGTTTTTGACAGGGGGTCTTGACGGGGGGGCGCTGCCAGTAAAGCCCATGACAAAGCCACCCTTCCGCAGATGTGTCCGCAGACCGCGATCATCTCGTTATGGCTAAGGCTTGGGTTGCCAGAGCCGCACCCGATGGTCACCTGAGTGAAGAGAAGCTGCGCGGGACTCCCAAGGCCAGCGAGCGGACACCCTCGTTCTCACTTGGCGCAACCGGTGGCACCCGCTGTGGCCTACCGTCCCCTCAACGTCCAAAGCCCCGACTGGCCGCCTCACGCTCTCATGCCTCTACTGCGCTCTTGCTCTGGTATGTAGCTCCAGTGACGTACTGCGAACGAATGTGCAGCCGTTGATCCATGACAGCCAACGTTCTCTTGCACAGTCTAGGCGCAAGAGAACCAGCACAAATTAAATGCATGCACCACGCACAGACCCAAGGGGAAAGAGGCTGTTCGCCACAAACATGTCTGGCCATACCTCGACGCCAACGACATTGCCCATAAGCACCACGCTGCGAGAAACGCACCAAGAGGAAAGCAGTTCAAGCTGCTGTGTGGGCAAGCACTCACATTCGTACAGGCAAACCACGGGACGACATCGGAAAAAAAAAGATAGATGCGTACCCTTGGGCTTGCCTACACACTGGTCTAAGAGCGGGGCTTCTCCTTCTTCTCCAAAAAGAGTGCCAACAGCGACACACCCGCCACCTTCACGACCTTGAACCGCACACCGGGCAGATCACCCACAGAGTGACCGGCGCGACCAAACCCAGACACCAGCACCTCGTCATTGTCCTCGACGTAGCTCAGCGACCCATCACGGGGCACAAACGCAGCAATCTTCTTGCCATTCTTGATCAGCTGCACCCGGACCGACTTCCGGATAGCAGAGTTGGGCTGCTTGGCCTCAATACCAATCCGCTCCAGTACAATGCCCTTGGCGTGAGAGGCACCGGCAAAAGGGTTGGCCTTCAGGGCAGTGGCGGAGTGCTTCCGCGCATACTTCTTGTTGTGCCATACCTGCTCACGGCGATGGTTCTTAAGCTTGCGGGCGGCGCGGATACCCGCGGGCTTCCTACAGACGGGTGACAAGCACGGACACAAACCCCCAACATATGGACGATAGAAAGAAAAACAGTCAGACCACCTCCCCATCCCACCTCGTGCAGACCGTGCCGCGTACACCTCATGGAGCAGCCACAAGAACATCTGCCGAATAGGCTATACCGCCCAGACCACGCACGACCACACCGCACAACTACACCAACACCAGCTGCCTCGGAAGTCGCGCCGGCGTAACCTCTGCAGCAGCTGTATCCGATCACGGGACGCAGGCGACGCAGTACCGCTGGCCCAGGGGCGGGACGAGGCCAAGGCAACGCGACCAGCACGGCAAAGAGCTGGACCTCCCCCGACTATCACCAGAATACAAAACAGGCAGCCGCATCAAGACAACAGCAGCAGCATTACGTACCCGGAACCCATGGTGACCAACCGACTTAAGGCACGGAAGCACGCAGCAGAAGTGGGTCGGTGGGACGGCGTCGATTACGTCGCCGGGGAAACGCCCGCGTGGTAGCCGCTAGAAGGAACGCCGTCCACGACGACAGGACTGGTTGTTCGGCCGTGCCGACGACCCATGGAAAATTGATCGGCACCAAATACGAGTAATCCATGAAGATCTATCCGATCGATCACCAAGCCTTTCGTGGAAACGCCAATCAGTGCTGTTCTGTTTCCAGAAAGACAGCTGGTGTGTAAAGTAGCACACCTAAGTAACCAGTGGATCAATCTATTAGAGAGTTTTTGCAACCAGGTCGTGGGAAGCATTCGTGGCTATTTCGTGGGAAGAGCTAACGATAAGTCAATTGCAACGGTGAGCTGGATCGTGAGTATTTGCACACCGTCGACTTCGTGGGATCGGGCTTCAAGACCACCCGACTCCCCCCGAAGCGCACCCTGAACCACTCTCCCGCATCAAGTGCAGACCAGGGACCGCCCAGGGTACCGCCAGTTGACTTCCGCTGGGATGGAGCACCCAGGAGGGGTAGAGACAGAAAAAGTGAGGCGCCACCTGGGCGGACGGGACGGCAGTCTGGAGGGGGCAACCTCAGTATATGGGCAGGCGAGGAAAGACGAGGGAAATCGAGGAAACTAGGACAACAATAACGTGAAGTCTTCTCTCACACATCCGACCCCCCTTCCCCGCGTCTGCACCAAAGGGTGGCTGGCACCTACTGGCCAGGGAGACGGGCTCTATCGTCCGTCTGGCTGCATCCCGGACTCCCGCCGGTCAACTTGCCTATTCGGTCGTTCACACCCTCTCCATCAACAAGCGGTGGCAGTCCACCCAGCCACTGGTCTTCCACCTCCGCCTTCTTCCCCTTCCGTAGTTGTCAGGTGGTGACGAAAAGTTGTCTGTCATCATGGGTTATAGAGTCCGTGGCCGGGAAAGGGGGCCCCACCCCCCCTGCAACGCCATCCGAGGGGGGGCTTGTGACACGTTTTATGACACGTTGAGCGTATCGATCCCCCGATGTCGACGTAGGGAGGGCCCATACAGTCATTATTCGACTATATGAAGGGGGGCTAGGGGTTAAATCGGAATATTATTTACAGCGGATTCGCAACGAGTTCCTGGACTGACAAACACCGCCGAGCGTCGCAGCGGTGTCGACCGAACAAATTACACGCTCGCAAGAAATCCGCGTCATCGGGTGAGGCGAGCAGGGCGCACCAGTCAGGCGCACAAGGTGCTTCCTACGCACGACCAGTCACAACCAAATAGCACGACGGCATCTACTCCTCGCTCTCGTCCTCCCCCTCCCCTAGCGCCATGTCGACCGTCTCATCCAACGCCTCCACATCATCCTCCGCACCAAACCACTGCTCAACAGCAACGGAGCGCTCACTGTCAGACACACCCTCAAAATCGTCCCACAAGCGGCTGTTAGCCATCAAAGCTACCACCTCAGAAACGTCAGTGTGGACGTTATCCACCACAGGTACGACCCCGTGCAGCTGCCGGCGCACTTCAGCGGCTGCCTCGTCCGGCAAGACCTCTGCAGTGAGCCAGCAGTTAGCCAGCTGCACCGCAGTGACCTTCTCCCACTCCTCAGCGATAATATTGGCGGCGTCCCTCAAGTGCGCATGCCCTCCTTGGTCGAGGCCCCCGCCGCGCGGCACTCGTGGGGCTGGAGCACCAGAAATAATGACCGTGTCTAAATTATGGACAACACGTTGAAGCATCCGCGTCTTGTAACGACGCTTCACCTGGGCGATTGCCCCCTTGTCCAGCGGTTGGTACACAGCCGTCGTGTTTGGTGGTAGCTCAATCACAGTTACTTGGGGGTGTTGAATCTCGGCGTGACAGCTGAGGTTGTCTAGGATAAGGAACACGTGGCTGGCCGTACGAGACCGCAAGGAAGGCACGAATACCTCAAAGAACCACCGTTTGAAGATCTTCCCGTCCGTCCATGCTGACTTTCGGGAGAAGTACGGCAGTGGGCACCGGTTGCCCGCCCCATTGAAGCACAGCGGCTGCTCAGCTTTGCCAATCATAGTTATTGGCAGCTTGTGAGAGCCGTTCGCGTTGCAGCACAGAGTGAGCGTCACGCGGTCCTTTGAGTGCATGACTTTGCTCCCCCTCGTCTGGCGCCGGTCAGCAGACGGCACGTAGGACCGGGTCGGTAGACAGCGGTAAAGAAGTCCCGTTTCATCGACGTTGTAAATCATATCCGGGTCCACGCCCGCCAGTTGACGTCGGATGTCGGCCATCCGGGCGGCTGCCTCCTGGACGTTCGCGGACGCACCAGACCCGTGAAGCGCCACGTTGACTAGGTTGTGACGACGGGCCCAGTTCTGGAGAAACCCGTTGGACGCACAAAAAGCGGAGATGCCCAGAGATGTCGCAATCTGCTCAGCCTTCGCCCGGAGCACCCCCAGCGACAGCGGCACGCGCTTGCGTCCGTGGGTTCGAACGGAGAGGAACCACTCGTACAGTCTCGAGTCCACATCGGGAAAAGAGCTACGCTTTGTGGACCGCACGGTATCGGGAGTGCCGGCCGCCAGCCGCGCTCGCACTGCGGCCCGGTTGCGGTAGGCGCTGCGTAGGGTCGACCTGCCGTACGCGTCGTTCAGCTGCTGCCCCATCCACTCCCACGAACTCCCCTGCTCTTTCCACGTGATGACTTGAAGTTTGGTAGCTAGACTCATGCTGGTCCTCTGCCGGCGCTCCCTCGTCCCCTGGCGGGTCCGCCCCGGCGACGCCAAAACGACGTTGGCTGCGACGCCAGCGGCTCGGGCTGCCGCTCGGATATCTCCAGATAGATCCGCCGCCGCCGCAGGATTTCGTTGGGCCAGAGTGGCCTCGGCCGCGGCCGTCGCGGCATCAACCGCAGTCGAGAGACCCATGCTTCCGCCAGAGTCTGGTGACAGTGCACAGTTGCTGCCACGGAGCCACCAACAGGGGGGAGGGGATGGCAGCGATAGCCACGGAGGAAAGGAGTGGAGGCGGCGTGTGTAGCTGGCCGTAGAGCAAGTATCTTTGGCGGCGGATGCGGCCACTGGCCGGGCGATCGCGACCGGGCGTCGGCAGTGGCGCGAGCAGCCAATGGCAAAGGTCGATAGTCTAGACCGAGAAAGCTGGCAGCGCGGTCGGCCAACGTGAAGCGCCGTCGTTCTACTGTATTCGCCAGGAAGCGCGCGGTCGCGAGACCGGATGGTGTTGGTCGGCGGCGGCGTCAGCGAGAGGGATGAGCCGAATCGGAGAGGCGCACCCACGGTCAGTCCTGCGCAACGCATAAAATTATGGAGCAACTCTCTGGAAAACAGGAATCGCGCTCGGGCGAGGAAGCTTGATTATGTGACCCTGTCATATAATCGAGCCGCATATAACCGAATAATGACTGTATACCGATAAATGGTGACGCAATCGTGGGTTCTTGACGCCACTTGGCACTACGTGGCACACGTGTCGCGCCACGTTGCCCCATTTGATCCCACGAACGGGTTGCAAAAACTCTCTGTTCGCAGCAATATTGTTGAGCGTCAAAACTTTGATTGTTGTTTTTTGAAAGTATCGTCCTCTGCGCACAGGTCGTCGGTCTCGAGGAGACCCTGTCGTGCATCTGTACCGACGCCAGACGTTCCGTGATGGCGGCGGGAGAGACGTGGAGCGAACCGACCAAGCTTCACGAGCTGTCATGTCACAATGTCTTCCTCAGGGGCGGGGCTGACGCTGCCTTGTCTGCTTCCAGCGGCACTATCAATGCTTCTCCGTCGGGTGCGGCGTCACCCTTCGCACCAGCGGCGGAAATACAGCCGCTCCTTCCCTCCGTTCAGAAGGCCGGGTCCCGACAGCAGATTACTGTAGGGACCCTATGGGCCCTCCACGTGGGGGGACCTCGTAGAGATCGCGTCGTACCTCTGTGCCCACCTTCCTAATGAGGAGGACGGGGCCGATTTGGCCCCTCGGGATTTTACTGGCTTCCGATTGGTCCCCTCCTATGGAGATGGGACCAGGTCGCCATTGGTTCTTGGGCCCATATAGGGATTCCCAGTGTATGGGAATTTCCCCTGACCGGAATTGGACTTTGGTCAATGATCCGGGATGGGATGCATTTGGGGTTTGGATTGTGATTGTGTATTTTGCGTGATTGTGAGATTAGGGAGATCTTGAGTGTTGGCACTGATGTCCGACGGGGCTCTTCTTTCCCGTATATTGGAGATTCCTGCCCCGCTGGCAGGGATGATCCGTGGGGGAGGGGGCCCTCCGGACATGTTGGAGGGTTTCGATTGGCCCGCACGTGGCCCGGTGTCGAGGGTTGCTGGGTGCGAGGGAGAGAGGGTAAGAGTGTGCGTGGGGGTGCGCGTTGCTTCCCCCTTCGAAAAAACAGACTTGCGTGTGCTTGAACACTGTCGTCCTGGTCTCGGATCCCCGCGTGAACCAGCCAGGCGGTCGGCGGTTCGGTATCTCTCCTGTCTCCCCGTGTTCTTGGTGGGTTGTTTCTCTGTGTGTTCTGGGTGCTACGCGCCTAAGGTACGTAAAACCACTACATTTGGTGGATCAGCGGGGGAGGGGGAATAGGTTCCTTCTGGCCAAAGGGGTCTGCCCCTTCTTCGTACTCTTTCTGTGGTTGTGCTCTGTCTTCCCTAGGGGAACGCGGTTGTAGTGATGTCTGATAACGAACAGAATCCCCCTCAGGGGGAGACGGGAGTCCTGGAGGGCGGTTCATCCGTGATGAAGGAGAGCGCGATTGGAGGCGCTGCTCCTCCGCGCGCCCAAGGGGCTGGAGTTGATGACCTGGCCACCCGTAGGGTGACCACCCGGCTACCTCCGCTGGACATCGGTTGGAAGGCCCATCGGGCGAACCGTATTCCCAGCCGCGCGGGAAGCGCGAGGGAGGGCATTTAACCGGCTTCGGCAAAATTTCCTGGGATTCTCCCCTTTGCGGGGGTGGATTCTGAGGGAACGCCCACCCCTCCTGTTCCCCTCACGGGGGCATCGTCTCCTAAGGAGACATCTCGAGCGTTTATAGCCCCTGGATCGGATACTCCTACGGCGGAATGGAAGAAATCGATGGTGGAGGCTGTTAGCGGCCTGCTGACTCCGCTCAACCAACGATTGAGTTTTTTATAGCGAAGTGTGCGGAAGCGGGAGCGCAAGCGTGGCCGGCAGCCCAGTTCGTCATCACTGGAGCGCACAGCTCGTCTAGTGAGGTGGTTAATTATTGGGGCAGACAGGCTACAGTACACAACGCCACACGATCCATGCCGGATCACGGTGGAATCAGGGCCCGAGGTCATTGCACGATTCACAAGTAGAACCCATCAAATAGAGTTTTGAACGATTTTCCACACTCAGGATATCTGTAACGCTACCACGCATATGCGCTTTTGCGCTTCACCTCCTGCATTATAAAAGCCTTGCGAGACCCTTGCAAAGACACCAAAAGGTGCTCATGGGTGTCTATACCCGTTTTTCAATAACGCCACTTCGATCCCGCACTCAATGAGCTCATGGCCCCCTCATACGTGTGCAAAAGTGTCCGATTTTGCGAACTTGATCGCGCGGATATTTTTGCTGTACGAGCATCTCGGCAACATGGGATACCGGAGACACTCAGAACGAGACCCCCTGAGCTGCCCTACCCATGCAAGAAGGCAGATTGCAGAACGCTTCCGTAACAACGAAGCTACGGCCGGTCAACAAAGGGTCGTTCTCATTTGCCTAGTTATATGGAGTCCACCTTCCGTGTTCTTCCGTATCGCACCGACCCCCCCCCCGTACTTGGCGCGTGCTACTATCAGAGTGGGAGGTTCGGCGGCCAGGCCGGCGGCGAGGAAGTCTACAGTGGCAGCGACAGCAGCGCAGCACTGCTTATCGCATGTCAAAATTTTCTTGCTTCATTGGGAAATTGTCGAGCAAAAACCTGCATAAAACCTGCATCGACCCCCCCTCAAGGCATCGTGGACACCGCTTTTACCCCCGTTTCTTGCTTTCTGCCTATAACTGCTCGGGCGATTGGTGGTCGCCACCTCCCTTGGCAAGACCGGAAGCACACGGGCAGGAGAGCACTCTCGTGAAGCGCAAAGAAGCGACCGACAATCGCTACGCTTGGCAGCAATGTTTATGCAAACGCGTTTAAAAACCGCGCAATACTCGCACTGGTTAGGCAAAACCCTGCGCGACGACAGCTTTCGAGGGTCTGCACGGAAACATCTCTCCGCCTTGCTCGACCTGTACGACGTGAATTCTGACCAATGGAACGCTCCGTACAGCAAACAGCAGCGCCTCCGCTGTTCTCTTTGGTTGACAGAACGTCGACAGCGGCCGTCATGTAGGTCATCCTCGGGGAGATTCTTTGGCCTCAGCCCAGCCCCTCGATCAGAAAAGCAAAATTCTGCTCGAGCCGTTCATTTTCGCGCTCGAGAAGGGCAAGAATTTGCACAATGAAGCAAGAGATCTGGCCAAAATCGGGCTTGCATCATGACAGGAGATAAGCAGTGCTGCGCTGTGGAAAGCGTTTGTAGCTCGCTATCTAGATAAGAAGAGCCTCCGTTGCACACGTGTAAGAAATTTTATTTGTATTAACTAACTGTAGTGACTTCTGAGTGTGTAGTGCTGTTCAAGTACGTGCGAGACCGCTGCTGTGGACTTGCCAGCATCTCTCGTGGCAACGTCTGGTGTTCACCGCGTCACCCAGGATCGCGCCTCCCACCGTCAGCGACCTCCTCGACGACGGCCATCGTGCGCGGCACGATGCGCCGCGTCACTGGCGCGTTGCCTGCTGCGACCCGGCATGGCCACGAAGTGGGCGGCAGCTGGTGTGCGTGCGGGCTCGTCGGAATCCGTGGCGTCGCCGTCCACGCCGCCGCCGGCCCGCGGCCGGCGGCCGGCGTCGGCGGCCGGCGCGGTGCACGGACAGCCGCCGCCGTTGCCGCTGCCGCCGCCATCGCCAGGCGGCGTTCCACTACGGCGTGACGGATCTCCACCGCCACTGGGTCCTTTTACCGGGGGTCAAGGAGGTGGAGCTGGGCGTGCTGAGCTGTCTGCCGCGTTTCGCCGGTTCGTGTGTTACCAATTCGGCGCCGACGGGAGGGAGCGGGACGAGGACGTCAGCGGTGGGGGGAGTAGCGGCGGCGGCGGTGGCGGCAGCGGCAACGGAGGTGGAGGAGGGGGTGGCGTCAGTGGTGGCGGTGGCAGTGGCGGCGTCGGCGTTGGCGGCGGCGGCGGCAGCGGCGGTGGCGGCAGTCTGGAGGAGGCGCTGGCGGCCGCCGGCAAGCGGCGTGCCGTCTACAACTTTGTGCAGGTTCCTCTCAAGCTGGAGCGGCTCCTCGCTCTGGGCATTCTCATCTGCGCCGATGAGTTTCTGTCAGTTTTTACCCTCCTCCCATTGCGTGTGGCCGCGGCTGTGGCCGCGTTAATGGTTGCCGCGGTGCGTGCGATGGGGGCCTGGCTGGCGCGCCTCGCCCGTGGGCAGGGCGGCTGGCGGGCTGTGCCCGCGGCGGCAGCACTGCCGCCGTCACCATCCCCCGCCGTGCGCCGTCGCTCCGCCGCCGCGCGCAACCGTCGCGTTGTCGGCGCGGCCGTCGACGTCGTGCACTTGTCGCTGCTGGTTGCCACCGCTGCCACCCTCTTTGCGGTGGACATCTCTCGCGTCTACCACAGCATCCGGGGGCAGAGCGTCATCAAGCTGTACGTGGTGTTCAATGTGATGGAGATTTTCGATCGTCTGTGCTGCTCTTTTGGGGTGGACGTCCTGGACTCGCTAGGCTGGACCGCCGCGTCGGCGGTGAGCTTTCATCTCGCTGACGCACCTCCGCCGCCTCCTGCGCTTGCCGACCTGTCCGTGGTTGGCGGGGGTGGTGGGGGAGTCCACTTCGCCCCACGCTCCCCTATGCCGGTGCGGCCGACTGGAGCGGGCGGGGCGCCGGTGGCGTCGCCCATGCGGAGGCCGACACCGGCCCATGACGTGCACTCCGTGTCGCCGGCTGCGCGCTCGCGGTCCACCCCCCCACTCGCTGGAGTGCGTATGGGCGGACTAGATGCGGCCAACTCGCTGCTGTTGTCGCCATCCGTCTCAGTCGTTAGTCACAGTGCGGGGAGTGCGTGCGCCTCTGAAGGCGGCGGAGGGGGGGGGGGCGAAGGTGCCGCCGAGGGGGCCACTGTCGCCCATGCATCTACAATGCCGCTACGGGCATTCCCGGTGGCAGCGGTGGCGTTGCACAGCGTGCGCAACGGAGCGCCAGATCGTAGCGGCGGGGAGGGCGGTGGGAGTGGCGGTGACGGTGGCGGTGTCCGTCCTGGTGGAGTTGGCGGCGGCAGTTGCCGTGGGGGTGGCGGTGGGGGCGCAGGTGGCGGTGGACGTGGGGGCGGAGGTGGGGGCGGCCGCAGCCGATGCCGTGGTGGACAAGGCGCCCTTCGGCGGCGCACATCGGCCGCCGCCGCCGCTGCTGCGGCCGCCGCAGGCGAGGATTGTGTCAATGGGGATGGCGGCGGCAGCGGTGGCGGCGGCAGCGGCAGCCGGGGTCGTGTCAACGGCACTGATGGTGCCGGTGCCCGCAGTGGTGGTGGTGCGGGAAGCGGTTCGGTAGCGTCGGGTTCTCCCCTTCGCGTACCTCCTACCCTCCCCATTCCACCCTGCAACGACCGCCAACGTGGGCAGTCTTTGCCCCCGCCTCCGGAAGAACGTGGACGGCCATTGGAGCGCTCTCCCCCGTCTTCTCCCGCCCATACGCCCCGACTCACTCCTGACCCCGCCGCGGACCGGCGGTCGTGGCGACGGCAGCGGCGACATCGAGCATGGCGGGGCGTCGGCCTGGCCGCCCGCTTTGGCGTCGACTATGCGCTCGCGCTCGTCTACCTTCACGTCCACGCATTGCTCCTCCTCACCTGGGTGGTTACCCTCAACGTGGCAATCAACACAGCCAACAGTGCCCTGCTGACGCTGCTGATCAGCAACAACTTTGTGGAGCTCAAGGGGTCAGTCTTCAAGGCCTACAAGGTTCCCCACCTGTTCCAGATTAGCTGCGCTGACGCCGTCGAGCGGTTTCAGCTGTCTGTTTTCCTCGGCTCCATGCTCGTTTACACGCAAGGCGATGGACGGCTGCTGCGGGTGTGGGCGATTATGGGCGCCTGCGAGTGCGTGGTGGACTGGGTCAAACACGCGTTTGTGGCCAAGTTCAACCGCGTGCCGCATAATGTGTATCGCCACTTTTCGCTGGTGCTCTCATCTGACCTACTTGCAGGGGAGAGCGCGGGCGGGGGGGTACCGTTGCCTCCGCCGCCACTGCGGGCTGGTCCGCCTCTGGGGTTGGCGACGGCGGCGGTGACGGCGTCCGTTCCGCGCACGGCCGCGTCGGCGTCGGTGCCACGGTCGCCCGCTCCGTCCCCCCACCCGTCGCCCGCACCCTCACTGACCCTGGCGCCCGCACTTGCACCGGCAGCGGTCGCCGCCCTTCCCCCTCCCCCGCCGACAGAGGCGTCCTCCCCCCCTGTGAGGGCGCTCACCGACGGCCTCCGCGCGGCCGCAGGCTTTGGCCGCGTCGGCGGGTCGGCGGCCGCCAAGCGCACCGGCTTTGTCGCGCTACCGCTGGCGGCACTTGCCGTCCGGATGGTCGGGCGCTTCGTCGTGGGGGCGCCACCTGCAGCGGCCTTCGCCGCCTGGGTCGCCGCGATTGCGGTCAAGCTGGCCGTGTCCACGGCGCTGGCGGGCCACGCCGCCCGGCGGCTCCGTGCCTACGCGGAGCGCCGGGGCGAGTGGGCGGGGCACGACGACCGAAACCAGCAGGACTGGTTCCACACCCTCTCCCAGGTCGGTCGCTACGACCTGGTGGGGGGAACGGGTGGAGCGGGGGGACGGGGAGGAGGAGGTGGTGGGGGGGGCGACGGACTGTTTGGGCAGAGCTGGCAAAAATGAACAGCTTTTTAGGGGTCGATTTTTTTAATGTATACCTAACTTGCTTCCATGTTAACAGGTTAGCTGAAGTGCGTGGCAGAAACAGTGGTTGAGCAACAGTACATGATTGGTGAGATATGCATTTCTACGCCTACCATTGGCTGAGACACACAGCGTGTTTGTCCGTACAGTCTTTCTTCATTGTTGGGCACCGTTTGTGGCGACCGTAAGCCCAAGGATTGTAACTTGATTCCGTCCTCTGATTGGTCGGTGACCACGATCGAATGCTGACGCATGCGTTGATCGCACCGTAGAGGTCGGTCGACCTGCATTGGTTACTAGACACCGTGCCCAAGAAAGGATGTCACAGCAATGGAGAAAGACTGTACTGTACACATCCGCCAAATGTATGGTACGTTGCAGAAAAGGGCGATGGCGGCGGCGGCGGTGGCGGCGGCGGCGGTGGCGGCGGCGGCGGTGGCGGCGGCGGCGGTGGCGGCGGCGGCGGTGGCGGCGGCGACGACGAGTTTTGGGGGGGGGAGGG
Organism: Pyropia yezoensis; assembly: GCA_009829735.1. Classification (NCBI taxonomy): domain Eukaryota; phylum Rhodophyta; class Bangiophyceae; order Bangiales; family Bangiaceae; genus Pyropia; species Pyropia yezoensis. The sequence goes on from CM020619.1 coordinate 3,525,867, forward strand.
GGGGGATGGCGGCGCCGACGTCAGCTGCGGCGGCGGAATGGACGGCAGCAGCGACGACGGCGTGTTGGGGGGGGGGGCACGCCTAATTAAGGAGTGCGGCCTGGGTTTCTTTACACTAGCCTTTTCAAAGAACGTGCAGCCCTGTGAGTGGCTGAGAAGAAAATTGCGGTTTTTTCATGACCCCAATTTTCACCCCACGCCACAGAGGCCGTGAGGGACGGTCGGGCGCAGCCCCGGTGACGCGGCCACCCGGATCTTGCGCATGAGTGTGTCCGGGCGAGTGAATCTACCAAGCCCCTTGCACGACATTTCCACCCCTCCCCCCCCGCCCGCCGCCTTGACGCCTCCCCCTTCAACCCCCCCCCGCCGGAATCTGAAGGTGACAGCCCTTCCCCCATCAATAACTCCACTCCTGTCGCTGTTACCCCGGGCATTCTCAGACATCTCTAAGATGCTCCGGGGAAGCGTCTGCAGGTGTACTATGAGGGTCGAAAAGCCACCGAGATGCAGAGGACAGTACATCCGCCACAGGTGGTAAAGTCACAGTCATGGGGGGACTGCACCTTCCCCGAGACGTGAAAAGACGCCCCCTGCGCCGGGCCCACCCCTGTTTGACCTCGCTAACCCCGGGTGTGGCGGGTTATGAGCCTTTGGGGGGTGCGCCGGGCGAGGGTGGTGGCCTTTGGGCGCTCTGCGAGGGGATGAGGTGGGGTGGGTGGCACTTCACCAAGGTGTGGTGTTTCGTTCCGGCAGCCGTTCTTCGAGGAACGGTTGACTCTCCACTATGCATTCTTTTCTAATCTTTTCTAATCTCACCTGCCCCACACGGCCGCGACAACGGGTGCAGGTGCACACGTGTACATTCTTCAACTTCCTGTGGCCCAAAGGAAGAAAAAGACCTGACACCTCGCTCTTGAGCCAATGCGGTGACAGAATTGCCTCTCAGAGCCATCGAATTGAACTTCGTCGGCCAATGAGGAGACGAGGGAGCCTGTGAAACCCAGGCTGCACAAAAAACGCCCTCTTAACTAAGCGTGGGGGGGGGGGGGGGGCGCGGCGACGGCAACGGCGGCGGCGGCAGGGGGGGCAGCGGCAAGGGGGGCGTGTTGGGGGGGGGGGGGGGGGGGGGGGCGGCGGCCGCGCACGCCCAGTTAAGGGCGGACATCTGGGTCAGAACGGATGTACCTCATTGGTTGAAAACTCTCCACAACACCGAGCAAAAAAAGCGCAGAGAGACGCGCCAGACAGGCATCAACGGGTACCTGGAGACAGACTGGCGCAAGAGAAACAGAGGATCCCTATACCATAAAAAGCGCTATGGGTTATCCGGTTTTATGCGTGTTTTTTTGTGTCCTGAGCTGCTGTGCTTCACGCTGCTTCATGGGGTAGCAAGCCAGACGTCCGCAAACAGGTACTCTTAACTGGGCGTGCACGATGACGGCGGCGGCGGGGATGGCGACGACGCTGGTGGCGTCGGCTGCCGAGGCGGCCGGCCCGGCGGCCGAGGCGGAGGTGGTGGCCACCCTGCCTGTGCCGGTGCCCGCGCACACCTAGCTAAAACCGCTCCAGAGCGGTCTTGTGGCTTTTCGTTGGCATCAGGCCATTTGATTGGACAGGGGGCCTTCCAGTCAGTAAAGTCAGCCCTCACTCGAGGATTTCCAACGCTGGCCTGCAGACAGGGGTACTTACTGTACAGGGGGGGGACAAAAGTACAGATCTGCCCAGATTCGATATCGACTTAGCCCCCCCCAGTCCGGAAAAGGCCACAGATTGATGCATTCAGTCGGGGGAATCGACGCAACCGCGCCTCCTGCTTCGTCCTGAACGTCATCATGGGTCACCCCAAAGGGGCGAAGGAGGCGCCAGCGGCCACTAGTGTCAATTCTACTGGAAATAAGGATCAAATGATCCTCGGCCGAGGATCAAATGATCCTCAAGAAAATCGTCGATTCTGACCTCGTGGGGCCACACTCAGCACTGCCAGAGGTCACGGAGCCACCCGGGGGGGGGAAGGGGACGGCGCTGCCACACACTCCCCGTCGTGCTCCACTGACGGTGGCACGCCACAGTTGACCGCCAGCGCCCACGCCAACACCGCCGCTGCCTGGAGCGTCCGCCTCGGCCTTTAGTGCGCGTTGCACCGCCCGTCCCCCACGCCCCCCCCCCCAGTCCATGACGACGACCACTGCCCTCCCCGCCTTCATCTTGCACGACTGACGTTCTCCTCAGAATGGGATGCACTCAAGTTCCCCCAGGGGTAAACAGCCGGCGCTGAGTCCATTTCTGGTGTCAGATTGAACAGGGGACGTCGGGAACTATGAGAAAACAGGACTTCAAAAAGGGGATCATTTGATCCTAAAAGGATCAAATGATCTCCTCAGTAGAATAGACACTAGGGCGGCCATGGCGGCCCTGGTCAAGGCCGGTCTGACCAACCGCAGGGTGGCTGATGCCCCCGCGGTGCCCATTGGCACCGTCAGCACGATTGCTGCGCGCGTGCGCCGCGGAGAGTCCACCCCCCCCCGCCGCAGGCAGGGGCGGCCCCGTCTCCTGGACGCCAGAGGGGTGTGCCACCTCCAGTTGGTGGTGTTCCGCAATCGGCGCGTCACCCTGGAGCAGCTGACGGCAGAACACATCGCCGGGATGCCTCGGCAGGTCAGCCAGCGCACCATCAGGCGCTACCTGCACCGCATGGCCATGCTTAACTATGCTGCGGTGACAAAGCCAATTCTCACGCGGCTGCATGTGTCGCGCCGCCTGGCATGGGGTCATACGCACTCTCCGTGGTCTCTGGCGGACTGGGGAAACGCCGCTTTTTCGGACGAGAGCACATCCACCGTCCGCCCTGCCATGGGGGAGGCTCGGGTCTGACGGCGGTCTCACGAGCGCTACCTGCATGCTTGTCTGCGCCCGTCGTTCAAGTCTGGGCGGACAACACTCTCTGTATGGGCTGCCTTCTCTTCGAAGGGCAGGACCCCGCTGGTGCGCATTGACGGACGCCTCAGCCAACACAAGTACATGGGCATCATCCACGAGTACCTGTTGCCCTTCGTTGAGCAGCGGTACGGCGGGATATCCAACTTTGTTCTTATGGAGGACAACTGTGGGCCTCATCGGGCCATCAATGTCGGCAAGTACATGGCGCTGCATGGCCTGCGGCGCCTTGACTGGCCGGCGCAGTCGCCCGACATGAACCCGATTGAGAACGCCTGGAGCGTCCTGGAAACTCGTCTTCGGGCGCGCGAGCGCATGCCTACATCTTTGGACGGCCTCTTCACGGCGTTGTGTGAGGAGTGGGATGGTCTGTCGGGCAGTTTTTTCCGTACCTTGTGGGAGTCGATGCCTCGTCGGGTCGGGGCGGTGGTGCAGGCTCGCGGGCACGCCACGAAATACTGAAGACAATCGGCCCCTGAGGCGTCTGAGGGCCACCTTTTTCTGACTCAGGGAAACGATTCGGGACCGATCTTGCAACAAAGTAGCCCAGGCGGATCTATACTTTTGTCCCCCCCCCTGTACACGGGCCTGTGGGGCCACCTGCTGTACTCGAACTTTTGAAAGAGCAGGCCAGTGGTGGGGCAGGCCTAAGGCAGCCCTTCAAATCAACTTGGCGGCGACGCGCTGCCCGCTGCCATCGACCCCCATCATGCTCAGATATGTATACGGGCGTACACAAGGGAGAGGCCAAACAATGCTATTACAGAAGAAGAAATGCAACGACAGGGTCCCACTCCTCCTCTTCTAAAATGTCGCTCTCCGCCTTGGCTGCGGCAGCCGGTTGGGCCTCATCCTCCGCAAGCTTTTCCGCACGCAGCAGCCGATTATAGTAGGCACGAATGGTGACGTCTGCGCCCACCACCCGACCGTCTGCCCAGGCACGCATGTCCACCTGCTCCTTGGTGTGGGCGGCCGTGGCGCGGCCATAATCTCGTTTGTTGACACGCAGCCGGCCTTTCCCTGGCTTGCGTGCCAGGCGCGACCCGGGGGCGGCCGAGGCCCGTCGCTCCCCGTTGTACAGCCCTTGCGCTGCCGACGGCTGACGCTCCAAGGCGACACGACGCACCAGCTGTAGACACGCTCCTTCGAATGACGCGGAGGTGCACTGTGCACGGGCCTCGCTGAAAACATCGTGCCACGCCTCCAACGCCTGTTCGGTGTAGGACCCCAGGGAGCCAAATCGGAGCAAGAAGTCCGGTGCGTGGTGATCCAGGGCGTGCAGTTTGGGCGGCACGCTGGGCCAGGGGAAGGCCACCAGCAGCTGGGCAACGAAACGTTGCGACCTCAGCTTGAAGTCCCGTGCAGCCACCACTAGTACGTCTTGGGCCCGATTGAGGACACCAAAGATTTGGGCCCACTCGGCCCAGGCCGTGCGCAAGGCACCCAGCCGGGAGGCAGACAGATGACCGGCCAGCGCATCGCAAATTCTGTCGCCCCGGCATGCAATACGACGACAGCTGCGACCCTGGAATCCACCACCGTGATACGACACAGGCCGCACGCCGGCGTCGTCCAGAAGGGCGAGGCCGACAGCGCCCGCCGCTGCCACGGCTGCCTCTCGGCCAGATTCCAGCAGGGTCGCCTCGATGGCGACGCGCAGGATGATGGAGGTGCCTCCCAGCGTCAGATGGAGGGGGATGGGCACAATCTGGCTCTGCCACACGTCCAACCGCGGACACCGCTTAATGGATAGATGACCGGCCGGCTGCAGCGCAAGGGGGAGGTCCTCATTGGGCTGTTCTGCGTGCGCCTCCATCATCGCCTGCAGGTGGGAACGAATGCGGAAGGAAGTCGGGTTTACTGTGCGAGTCGTCGAGATGATAGGAAGAAACGCAGTGTATTCCCACGACCCGTCACCACGCGCCGAAGCTCCCAACTGAGTTGTGTCGGCGTGGTTTCAAGTCTGCCCGCGTCGGCCGCCGCCGTCGCACCGGCGCTAGGCCCACCCTAATATGCGTGCCCACGTCAAGCGGGTCCGGGCCAACACTGGCCAAAACATACCGCCACCAGCACCCTCCACACGGGTGCGGCCGCGCAAACAAGCCACCTACACGCCCAGCCATCCAATCGAACGACAGTACAGATAAACAACATGCGAATCGGTCCCCAATGTAAAGTGGCCCCCCTTGGCACCAAATCGGCTGAGTGCGAGGATGCGCACCCCAGCCAAGGCGGAAAACTCACATTTACAGCCACCTCTTGCACGCACCCATAGGCTGCCAGCAACGCCTGGTTCGCCTTGCACGGGCGCCCAACCACCTGGCACCACACACACGGCAGCCGCGCTGACGCTCCCTTGTGGCCCAAAACGTTGCTCACAAAGTCGAGGTCTCCATTGAGGAATAGGCGCACAGCGTGCAAAGAGCCGTCGACAGTGACGCCAGCCTGCAACAGGTCCCTGATGTCCGCCATCCGCGATCCAATCATAGCGTGGAAGTCTGCATTGTCGTCCGTGGTGCATGGTAGGGTGGACATCAAAATCGAATTTGACCTTGACATGGGGTGCACCTGATTGGGCGTTGTCATGACGAGCTTGGCCGTCGGCATCCCCCTCCCGCGCTTGTCCAGCCCCAGGCACCGGTGTACGTCTGCCACACTGTCAGCGTGAAGCTGGTAGGTGTAAGGATTTCCCCCCTAATCCCATGCCTCATACCTAAGGGATATTATCTGGGACCTCTCCTTACAGATCCTGCCAAACCAACTCTTGGCAACATGGATCAATTCCTTGTATTGTGGGGCATGACGCGGTGTACCTTCCAGACTCAAGATGAGTCAGCCGCTGTCTCACGGTGTCTACTGGCCGCACGACAGCAGCCATCGACAACCCATCATGGCCTGTCGAAAGGCGCCTCCGTCAGCACCCATGACGAGCCACATCTGCCACAGCTGGCGAGTCCGTCAGAATGTCCTCGCTGCAGCATTGCAGAGAAGTGACTGGCTAGCCGGCTGGCAGATTCGATCGACTCGATCGAACCGTGCTTACACGCCTCTCGGACCTTCGGACCGACTGGCGTCTGGGGCCGGCTGGGACGGCGCACTAGGCGCCGCACGCCGGACCCCTTCGTTTGGGATAAACTGGGGCTGCACTCCTTTAATGCGCACGCCCGCCCATGCTTTGTTCTGAGAGCCATGCTTTGTTTTTGGGCCGTTTTGTGCCTACCGGCGGCGCGACGGGGAAACGCATGCTTTGGGGCACCTTCGGGTGCCCCGACGCGAGTATATAGTGCGTGGGTGTCGGCGCCACCTGGGGAGACCGGAGGGGCAACCACAGACACAGACCAAAGACGACCTTAACCTTTTGAACCCCCCTCGATCACCACCGACGTCGCGCCGTCTTCTTCCCCAGACCCTCCACCGTCACCATCTCCATTCTTTTCCCCGCACCCTGTCGCCCTACTGGCTGGCACGGGTCGCGGACACCGTCACGAGTACGTTGAGGGCTGCCCAAGTGTGGGTGGTTCCTCACAGTAGGGCACCGCCGGGATGGGATAATAAACGGCCGTGTGCGGAGTGGCCTCGCCGTTGGAGCCTCGAACGAGCCGCTCGCGAAACAGCCCCGCCGGGACCAGCTCCGCCAATAGGCTCTCAATAGCGTCGCGCAAGCCCACCAGGTGCGCCCCCCGCGCGTCTGTGCGCACTTGGCGTCTGGGCTTCTGCGCGAGGGCGCGCAATTCGCCACGCATGACCTCACGAGAAGCCAGTCCGCTTGCCTGGCCCCCCAACGCCTTGCGGAGCGCGCTCCACTTGACACCTCTTAATTGCTGCGTAGTGAGGAAGAGTGCCTGCAGCCGTGCAGACAGGCGGTGGGCGTAGGAGGACGGCACGACGGACACCCCCTCCTCTGACGGGGCCGCCGCGAGCAAGCGGGCGACAGACAGGCGATAGGTGCTGGGCTCCCCGCCAGCCACGGCAGCCGCAAATCGTGGCACTGCGCGCGTCCTCCGCCGCAGCTGCCACGGCCCAACGGCCTCATTGCGCGTCGGAGGGACGAGCTCATAGCGGCGGTTGACACCGTTCAAGAACGAAAAAGAAATCTGAACAGGACGCACGGCGCGGAGGTGCTTATTTATGAGAGCCTCAAACTTGACGAGCTCCGATGGGCTCAACGCATCGGACCGCTCCCACAGCTGCTCCACAAGTTGGACGAGGGTGCACCAATCGTCATTGAGAAGCTTGCATAACGCCCCCGGTCCGCACCAGTTCCGACGCGCCGGACGCGCCCGCCAGCCGCCTCCGTCTGTCAGCAGCCGACCTGTACGCACTGCAAACCTTACGACGCTTGCTCAGCACGGCAGCCTGCTTAACAGCGGCCACGTCCGCGGGCCAGAGCCACCGCAGCGCGACAGGTGACGGCGTGTACGTGGCGCGTGCTGTGGTGCCCTCCCTGTGCAGGCCGGAGGTGCAAGCAGCTGCCACCGCTGGGGGTGGTTTGGCCTGCCGCACAGCGCGTGCATCACAACGGTGGCAAAGATCCGTCATCACACCGGACGGGTGCCGACCGCCGCTGCGCTTACAGTTCCCTCTGCGCAGGGTAGCCGCCGTTGCGTGCGACGCCTGCTCCGCGGGTCTCGATGCCAGAGATGCCAGGTAGTTCTCGGCAGCCCTCGTGGGGAACAGGAACGCCTGATGGCTCCCTGTGCACGTAAACGTCAACGGGGTCCCTGTAGAGAGGTTAAGGATGTCCTTTACCGCGCTAGCCAGACCATTCTAAGCACTGCAGGCTCATACAAGAAAAAAAAAATAACTCAGGGAAGAATCCGAGAACAGAACCAAGTCAGATGGATCCGACTACGGTCTCTCATGCCGTACGGGGCACGATCTTAAACGAAATATGGGACAGGTACCTCGCCGGGATCGCCACACACTCCCCGTGACACCAGCGTCATACTCAAGCATTCAGGGCGATTGCCTCACGCTGCCTCATGGCCGTCCCCGCCGCTTACCTCATATGCCCTCCGCCGCCCATCTCGGCGTCGTCCGCCATCGCCGCCGCACAGCCGACAGGTGCGTGTGCCAGGGATAGTGTCAGGAGGCTGCGGCGGTCCCATAGCGGGGAAAGCCCGACATCAGAGCGCCCAACGGAGCCGATACAGTACGTCAGCTCGGAGTGGAGGGCGGGTGTGCTCGGTCAAAGGTTTCAGATGCCGGGAGGCGGGTCGGCGCTCCAGGTCGCTCCAGGTGCCATCCCGGTTGAATCCCAGGTGAAACTTTGTGTAGCATCCCTGGCCCTGACTTGGCGTCGACCCGGGATGGCGACCAAGGGACACCAGGAGCCAGGACACGCCCGACGTGTGGGGGTGGTTGGCGGCCGTGGCCCGTGCCCGGCAGTGGGATGCGGTGGACTACGCTACCAACGCGTGAGAGAGGGACTTCTGATGGGTTTTTGCATATTTGTGAGGGACTTGATTTGAGAGAACTTAAGTGTGAGATTAGAGAGGGAGAATAGAACTAGTAGTGATAATGGCCCCCGACCTGAAGAGGTTAGACTCGGGACCGGGCCACTCGGGGGTAGGGGGGGGCTACTTGGACAACGTGCCGAGGCTCCCCCAGATGCACGTTAAGAGGGACAGCGAGGCGCCCTTGGCCCGCGCCCTCAGGGAAAAAGACATCTGCGCCTTTGCTTTCCTCTTCCCCGTGTGCACTACCATGCGTACCTGTTGTCTCTGCCAGCAGGCACGTGAGGCAACAGGCATACCAGTCTCGTAGTTCCCCTCTCTGCGTTACCTGTCCCTTTCCCCCGAGGAATACTAACACGTGTCTGAGAGAATCAAATGTTATACCAGATTTTTGGCGATTGTCTTCATGTACGTTCGACCCGTACGACCGCCCTTAACTGGGTGTGCGCGGTGGCGGCGACTCCGCGCGTTTCGGTGCCCACCATGGTGGCGGCCGCCGTGGCCGACGAGGCAGCCATGGTGACCGCGGCTGCAGCGGCGGTGATGGCTGCGATTTTTGGGGCGAGAGGGGCAGAGTTTGACGGCCTTTTTATTGGGGGGCGCCTGGTGGCGGCGGTGAAAATGGTTCTTGATCGAGGGAGGGTGCCTGCGATAGCAACACGCGCTGTCTGTAACGTAATGAAACCCAGGTTCCCGAAACCAGAAACCGCAAGCACACACACAGAGACCACAGTCCGAAGCCCAGGATGGAACAGGTATGAGCCCTTGCTGATCCACTCGCCCGCCACGGTACGGGGCAAAGGTAAACAGGACAAAAGCCCGAGGGAGAAGGAACCCAAAGCACTGTTGAATTTACAAGATGGCCCCGGGGAGAACCCCGGAGCACCCCTCAAGAACCTCCCCCCCTGGCCCCTCCATGGGCCCAGAACGAGGCTCCCAGAAGGGTCCCCCAGCGGGCTCAGTGCCAGCAAGGCACCGGTAGCTCACCGGGCCAACACACGAAAAGTAAGCGAAATTCCCCCACACACAAATGTCAATCCCCATAAAAAAAAACCAGTGGGAAAAAAAGGGGGGAAACACGAAATCACGCAGGGAAAACAAATGCGAAAAATCAAGCAAATAACCCGAAGGTCAGTATGCCCCCAACAGGGCAAGTCCGCCTCTCCGGGAGACCAATCAGGGCACCGCGCGTGTCGCCACTGCCCCGGGCCACCGATGCAGGGATCCCAAGCCAGCGCGTGGTTCAGGGTTGAGAGGGGATAATTATAATCGGATTAATACAGCTGAAAGCTTCACTGTATTAATCCAAACCATGGATGGGCAGACAATAATTATGAAACAGGGGCACCACGTGTCGATAGTTGATTCTCATTTCCTCTCTCTACGTAGTCATTAGGTACTGTAATTGTATCGGAGGATGCGGTACACGTCGGCCGGCGGGGAGCACACTTTGGAGACCACGTGCTTCTTGAGTACCGTCGGGTTGTCAAAGAGGGTCTTAGTGCAAAACTTGCACACAAAGCGCCGCGGGTTGTCGGTGGCGGTGAAGTAGGCCCAGACGGGGTCCTTGGCAGCCCCCATGGCACTCAGGCGGTGGCGGCGGGGGGAGGGGCGCGGGGGGGAGGGGGGGGGGCGTGGCGTTGGGGGAGGGCGGGGGGGGGAGAGTCGGGAGTGGGCGTGGCCTGGGTGAGTGTGGGGGGGCGTGGCGTTGGGGGAGAGCGGGAGGGGGAGAGTCGGGAGTGGGCGTGGCCTGGGTGAGAGTGGAGGGGAGGGTGGCCTGGACGAGGGGGGGAGTGGTCGGCAGCTGTGCCACCCGCTTTTATGTGAAGGGGGGGGGAGTAGGCAGTGCGTGACGGCCGCGCATGAGTTCTGTGCACCTGGGAGGGGGGCTGCGGCAGGCGGCAGGCGTGGCCACGGCCCAGCCACGATACTGCACGTGCGGCGAGAGCGCAGGCAGTGCGGCGTGAGGGGCAGGCACGGGCGCCGCCTGGCGAAAGCTGAGCAGGCAGGCCCTCCCAGTGCTCCCGCCACAACCGGCTCTGGCGACACAGCCAGCGGCACCACCCTCTCAAAACGGCTGTCTGGAAATGCCCGCAGCGCCACCCCCCCCAGCGCAGCGAAACGGCTGCCTGGCATTGCCTGCTGCTCCGCCCCCCCCCCGCAAAACGGCTGCCTGGCATTGCCCGCAGCGCCGCCGTCTGCCATTGCCGGTGACAAGGTAGATCGCCAGGCGAAACGGTCGGAATACTTTCGATATATTTGGAACGTGGAACTCATAACTCTTCCACAAATGCTGTCTAAAATTATACTGTCAGCATTCTATAATTATACTGAAATAGACCCTTCAGCGGATGATTACACCGTAAACTTGCATCCCTGGCGTAGTTCCACGTACAGTCTTTTTCCATTGCTATCACCCTGTTTTGTCGATCGTCATTCACGAGAGCAGCCAGCACCATGACAGGCCGATTTCTTCGGAAGGCCTGCTGGCCTCAGAAACGCGTCGTGGGAGAGGGTCCAATGCCAGGTCGACCGAGAGACGATCGCTGTCGATCGGAAGACAGCCAGAGCGTGATGCGAAGAGCCGGGTGTGGTCCACACATCTCATCGTAATGGCAAGCCAGTATTCGGATAATTGAACAATGCTTGCCACAGAACGTTGCGATGGTTGGTGTGCGGGCGCGAGTGAATTGGCCGCGCACAGCAAAACCTCGACCATCCACGCGGCGCGCCGCGACCCAGCCACCCCCCCCTTTCTGTCCCTGTCACACGCCCCATAGGGAGGGGCCAATGTGGGGGCGGAAGCGAATGAGAGGGGGGCGGGGGGGCCGAGGGGTGGGTTGGCGGGGCAAGCCTGCGGCGGATTTTGGGAACCGATATGCTGGGGCTTGTGGGAGGGTGTCGGATGATGGCGGCTGGTGGCGTCAGCTGTACACCTCGACAAAGCAGTGTAAGGGGGGCCTCTGGCCATGAGGGGATGGGGGGCGGGTTGCCCGGGTGGCGAGGGGGTCACCGGTGCGTGGACGTGATGGGGATGGGGGTCGCGGGCGCACGTCCCCTTCTCGGGAGCCTCCTGATTTTCTCTCGCCACGCCTCCATCATCGCATGGTGTTCTCGATTTTCCGACCGTTCTTTTGCCATGCGCACTTTTCCCGACCGCAGTGTTTTATGTCATTGAGTTGTATCCAGTCAAAGCCCATATCTAGTCCATTGGTGATGACTGCTCGTCCGATATGGCGATCACGTCAACTGTGTCCAATATAGCATCCGCCTCATCCTACGCTGTGAACCAGTGTCTCACGCCCTCTTCCGCATTCTGGATACTTTCGCTAGCAAAAGCATCCCTCCGCAGTGTCGTGTTGTTCATCATGAAGAGGATATCTGCCATGTCCGTCGCCACCGTGTTGAAGCCCCCCGTGTACACCCCGAGCTCAGACGACGTGTTGGTGACCATCATAACGGGGAGGATGTCGGACTTGATCCAACATTGTAAGATGGAGGACGCGCTCATGTTGTCCCACTCCTCTTTGACAAACGTGGCTGCGTCGCGGACGTGCGCCTGGCCGGCCTCAGCCAAGCCACAATTTCTCACAGTTGGCCTCTCCGCCTCCGGGACGGGGAGCACCGCCGCGTACAGCTCGTTGTTCATCGCCACCGTGGTCGACTCGTTCTCCGCCTCATCCCTCCGCAGCCGCGGGGCCCCAAACTCGAGCGCCCCGGCCGCTCTCGGGGCCGGCCAGGACCGCACGTTGACGTTGCCAATCGCTCCCGCCTGCGCTCCACCGGCAGCGGCAGGCGCCCACGGCGTGGACAGCAGCGTTAATAATGGAAGAAATGCGGGTGGGGGCAGGGGGGGGGGGGATCTGCTGGGAGGTGGTGCCATGGGCGGGGCGTAGGCAGGAGGGGGTGCGGGGGGCTCCGGTGGCGAGTCCGGTGCGGGAGGGGCAGGCACAGGCAACACCGGCAAGGGTCGCAGAACAACGGCCATTAAGCGGCGCTTATATCGCCGCTTCAAAGCGGCAATCACGCCATCGTCCATCGGCTGATACACAGCGGTAATGTTGGGTGGCAACTAGATTACTTCCACATCATCAGCGGAGAGAGTCATGTCGTGGGTAGCCGAGTTTTCCATGATCAGAGCAACTCGGGTGCCCTTGTGCCTCCCGCGAATCTCCGTTAGCAAAACTGTGGTGAACCACTCGGCGTACACATGATGATCCATCCAAGCTGTCTTCTGTGAGAAGTACGGCAAGGGACACGCATTCCCAGCTCCGCGGAAGCAAAGGGGAGAGGCGGCCGAGCCAATCATGGCGACGGGAGGCTTGTGAGATGCATCCGCACTGGTGCACAGCACCAGCGTCACACGGTCCTTACTCCTCATGCTCTTTAAACCGCGGGCCCTCTTGCGGTCCTTGCGAGGGACGTAAGATCTTGACGGAAGGCATCGATGTAGTAACCCAGTTTCATCCAAGTTATAGATGCGGTCCGGGGTGTAGCCCTCAAGCTTGTGCCTGATCTCCGCCGCCGCAGCAGCCGCTTTTGCTAAGCTGACCGCGCCAGCTTGACCATGCATTGCCACGTTGCATATATCATGGCGCGCGAGGAAGCCGTGCACAAAGCCATGGCCGGCAGCAAATTGTCCAATGGATAGTCGCTCAGCAATCACGGTGGCAGCCTCTTGCAGCATCACTGTAGTGTTGAGGATGCGCCGGTGGCCCAGGGAGTAGAGAGCAATGTACCACTTGTATAGCATCGCGTCCAGCACAGGCCACTTGCTACCTCGCATGTTGACACGTGCCATCGTCCGGGGGTCGCTGGGCAACGCGCGGATGCGGTCAGCGCTCCGCATCATGTTCACAGCGGTGTTCCTGCTGACAAGGGACGACAGCTGCTGCAGCACCATGGCCCACGGCACACCCGAGTCGCGCAGGCGTACAATTTGCTTCTTGAGCCCAATGGAAATGGCTTGCCGCGGGCGCCTGTGGCGCCGACCCGCTGTACTCAATGCCGGAGCGGGGCTACCAGGCGATACGGGGTGGTCCGGTGGGGAGACGCCCGCGGGTGGTGCCTGGTCGGTGTGTCGGGCAGGGCTCGCCAGTGGTGCGGGGCCGCTTAGCTCCTCAATGTTGCCACCAACGAGGTTGCCACGTGTCCGAACCGCCAGTAGACCCGCACACGTCGCCGCCGCCGCTTGTGCTGCTTCCTCGACAGCATGGGGCCACTCATGCATCAGATCTGGTACAGCCCTATCAAAAGCAGCTCGGACTGTGGCCCTGACTGCCTCAATGCAGGCAGGAAGCGGGACACGGGGGGGAAGGGAATCAGGCGTATCAGAGCGGGGGAGAGGTATTGATCAATCATACGGGGAGGGGGGGGGGGGGGGGGCGTGATGATGATGGATGCGACGACGGGGGAGCGTGATGGCAGTGGACCTGACCCTGGAACGCAGCACCAGAGGGTGAAGCGTCGTTGCCGCCGGGTGTAGATCTTGCGCAGCGCAAATTGACTATCAATGTATTTTTTCTAGTAATTCTGTGCTGCGATCGTTCGACGGTCGACCGCCTCGTCTCTGCTGTGACAGCCGGTCGACCTACTCTGGTTACTATCACCCTCACAGGAACCGGGCCAACAAGAATGGAGAAGCACTGTAACGCTGCCAGCCGGGTCCCAAGTCAGTCTCTCGGGTCCCAACGGTACCAAAGGGCCACCACGCCACACTGTTCAATGGCGGTGGGGTTGATAGTGGGAGGGAGGGAGCGGGGGTATGGGGAGAGCTCTAGGTGGCCTGGGGGCACGGCAGCTGAGGTAAAGTAACTGTTGCACATGGAACGGAGTGGGCGACGGCGTCGATGGTGGCGGTGGTACTGGCGCCGCCGGCTCTGATTTTGTTGTTGTAGGGGGGGCAGGCCTGTCCCGGCCGAGCTCAGGGTGGCTGCGAGGCGGACGCGGAGGCCCTCCCGGGCAAGTGGGAGCTGTTTGGCTTGGCTGAGCACTTGGCTCTGTGCGGGTGGGAAGAGGGGATATGAGGTAAAGCGGGAGCAGGGCGTTGCTGGAGCTGTTTTGGGGGGTCTCGGGAGAGACACAGTCTGCTTTACGGACTAAACAGCAGCAAGGGCCTTCGTGCTGCTGATGCCTGCTCTTAAGACCAGGCATCATCAACCCCCATGCCACAGATGCGCGGGGCGCGGTCCCCATCGCCCCCACTGGTCGCGCACGTTGGCGCGTGGGGACAAATATCCCTCTGGGCCCTGCTCCCCGCGCGGCCGCCCTCTGTGCACGGAAGGCGCCCCGCCGAAGTCCCGGCATCGGGGACCGCCACGGCGGGCGTGGAGCGGGTGGATTCTTGTCTCCCCAGGGCGTCCAGTCCAGGAGAGGTGTCCAGGAGGGGAAGGGGGGGAGAGGCTCCTTCATCAAGAGGCGGGGGGGGCACTGCCAGAGATGCCTGAACAGGCAAGGGGCATATGAGGACCAGGCTTCTTCGTGGACCAATCAAACGAGCCCATGACATGGAACATTTCCCCCAAGAACAGCGTTCTCAAAAACAGGGACCCGCACACGGAAGAATGTCCTCAAAACAATGGCCTCCAGCCTTCCCCTGGCTCCTCCCCAAAGTCGAGCACCCCTCTTCTTTCCAACCCTCAGTTAGCACATGTGGCGCCTTACGATAGAAACCTCATTCTGTTTGGCTTTTTATTTTTCCGTTTTCCGTCGTTGCCAGCTCCGCCGCACCGAGATCTGTCGTTTGCGCTTGATTTTTTTCTAAGTGCATGAAATCCAGCAAACATTCTCCAGTGTAAGCAGAATTTTACACTTCTGCTGACTTTCGAGACGCAGAGAAAAGTGCAGAAGCCATAGAGATTTTTGGTGGGCTACCTTTTGAAACGGGCCACGGACCCGATTATTGAGGACACAGGGGGCAGTTGGCCATGAGGCGCGGGAGCGCGCGCGCGCCAACTGCCGCCGAACAGACCTAGAGCGCTCTTGCGCGCTCGCGCTGTTGCGCTCCTCACTGCTCAGCTTGTCCACCGCTCTCGTTCATCGTTGACGCCTGCCAACCGCGGCGAGCCATGGACATGTCAGCTGCCGGTCACAGCGACGGTGCGCTCTTCCCCCCAAGTGATAATTCTACTGCTGCAGTGGGGGGAGACCGACCGGGCGGCCGCGGTTGTGGCGGTGGTGCTCTCCCGCTGGCGGTGCTCGCTGACGTCGGTGCGCCCGGTGAGGGTGCTCCCGGTGGGGGCGTTACCTCTCCTCCCCCAAGTGACGCTCCTGCCGCTGCGCGGGAGAACGACCGACTGGCCGGCCGCGCTAGTGACGGTGGTGCTCTCCCTCTTGCGGCTTCCCCTGAACTCGGTCTACCCGGTGGGGGTGCTCGTGGTGGAGGGGCCGCCCGTCCTACGGCTCAGGACGATGGTGCTGCAGCGTGGGGGGGCGGCCGACTGGGCGGCCGTAATGGTGACGGTGGTGCTCTCCCTCTCGCGGTTCCCGCTGACGTCGGTGTACCCGGTGGGGGTGCTCGGGGTGGCGCGACCGCCCGTCTTTCGCCTCAGGACGGTGGTGCTGCTGCGCGGGGGGGCGGCCGACTGGGCGGCTGTGTTGGTGAAGGTGGTGCTCTCCCTCTTGCGGCTTCCCCTGAACTCGGTCTACCCGGTGGGGGTGCTCGTGGTGGAGGGGCCGCCCGTCCTACGGCTCAGGACGATGGTGCTGCAGCGTGGGGGGGCGGCCGACTGGGCGGCCGTAATGGTGACGGTGGTGCTCTCCCTCTCGCGGTTCCCGCTGACGTCGGTGTACCCGGTGGGGGTGCTCGGGGTGGCGCGACCGCCCGTCTTTCGCCTCAGGACGGTGGTGCTGCTGCGCGGGGGGGCGGCCGACTGGGCGGCTGTGTTGGTGAAGGTGGTGCTCTCCCTCTTGCGGCTCCCGCTGACGTCGGTGTACCCGGTGGGGGTGCTCCGGGTGGCACGGCCGCCCGTCGTACGCCGCAGGACAATGGTGCTGCAGCGCGGGGGGGCGCCCGACTGGGTGACGGCGTCGGTGACGGTGGCGCGCTCTTCTCGGCCCGCCCCACCGATGTTGGTGAGGCCGGTGGGGCCAGTCTGGTCGACGACACGGCGCTGGCCCAAGCCGCTGCGAATGACAACGCGCGACCTTTTGGCGGTGAACGGGACAACGAGTCATCTCCTGACCGGTTGGTAGCGCACCTTCGCCGTGTGGTACCCCTCCCGTTCGTTCGCAAGGTACGGCTCCACATGGACTCCTGTCCGGGCACAAACAAGTCGCAGTTTTTCAACGGTGGCATTGGGCTTATGCTCGCCACTGGGCTCCTGGACTGCGCGATGGTTGTGTACATGGTGGTTGGACACACGAAGTTCGGACCTGACCTAGTCGCGAGGCAAATTGCCGGGCGGTATAATACGCAGGACACGTTCAACCATGGACAGCTGGTCGAGCACATCTCCAAGTACGCCACGTCAGGCGCGTACGACGAGAAAATGCTGCGGACGTGGAAGTTGGGCACCCAGGAGCTGTTTGCCCCTATTGCGCACATCATGTCCTATCGATGCATGGTGCTGCTCGCCGACGATGGCAAAATTCGCCTGGATCCTGTCGCTCCACCCGCGGACTTCGAGCCCTTTCCGGATGGTGGTAATGTTTTCCATGACGCCGACCTCATGCGCGAATGCGAAGGAGTGGCAGAACGGCGTCTACGCACGGTCGTGTTCCCTTCATTACGTCTCAAGACGTATCGTGGCGTCGGCGAGCGTGCCGTTCCGCATCTGTCTGATGCTCCCGTTGGCTCAAGCTTGTTGCCTGCTTCCGTGGGGTCTTGTCGGGCTGTACGGCTGTTTACGAGACGGAGCGTGTCGGACAAGTTCTGGACGGAGCAGGCAAGGTGGATGCGAGACCCATCGCTACAAGCTGTCAACGCGGCGCTGGCGGCAGTGGATCAGTACGCCTCGCACCCAGAGATGCGGAAGGAGGCGTATGGCTCCAAGGCGAAAGACATTTCCGACCAGTACGCCAAGTTCGTTCCGCCCGAGTTTGCGCCTGACCGCTATTCGCTCCTAGACCGTGGGTGCACGGGTACAATGACTCAGACGACGCTGGGCACGCCGGGCATGCAAGCCGCCCCGCGGAATGCTACTCACACAAGTGGCAACAACACGGGCCGGACCGCCGCGCCGGTCAGCGCGCAGAAGTGCGGCAAGGTGCGATGGTCGGGAGCTGCTCATGCACAACCGCTCGCATCTGCTCTGTTGGCACCACCGTTCAATGGAGTACTTCCCAGGAAGGCCGCTGACTGGGAAACGCTTGTGACCGAGATGCCTGCTCCTGGGAGTGGGCTGGTGTGGGATGTGCTGACCTTGAAGCGACACGCAATGGTGCTGGCAAAGAAGCGTCCGGACATAGCCGGCTGACGTTTTGTTTTACTCTGCGTCGTTGTTAGTGTGTTGGAGGGAGGGGACGTTCTTAGCGGTTCTATGGTCCGCAACAGATTTCTTGTCTGCTGGATTCTAGCACGCGCGCACACCAACACAGTGTCTACTTCTCAAAGGGGCCCAGCGCACCGTCAGGACCAAAGCCAGACCGGTACACAGGGAGGTCGCCGACACCAATGCACTCCCCGCCAAGAAGCATGTCGCTCAGTGTCGACAACGTATCGTCTGACGACTTCGCCCCCCCCACGCACTCACTGCGGGAGTAAACGACGGTGCGAGAGAAGCGCGAGGGACCGGTAGTCTCTCCACAGCTTTCAACGCAAAAGATGTTGACGTAGGGCGTCTCCCCCGACATGAAGTACGTCGGACCCGGCTGCGGCGACAGGTTCCACGCCGGAACAGACTTGTCTTGCTGGTAGTCAGATGACACCTCAAACCAGTCTTTCGAAGCACGACTGATGAAGTCGTTGGTGACGTCCATCACACCGTCAGCCTGATCGCCCTCCCTAGGAGTCACACACATGACGCGGTCGAACATGTTGACCAGGACCTCGTATCGCTCGGCAGCACCCGCAACAGTCTGCTTGTGGAAGTCCATAGCAACGCTTGCTTCGTTCTTGTGCCCCATCAAAGCCTCTTCCATGTGTTCGATGGCCGTCTTAACCTCCCGGATGGCATCCTGGCGCTGCATAGATGCCTGGTCGCTCTGCTGGTTGTGGCGTTTGAGCGACTGCTTAGCAGCACGCAAGTCGGCGTGGAAGAACTCACAGGTTGAGCATGCATCCGTCTTGTGCGGGTACAGAGTCGTGTGCTGGTCCGACGGTGCCAACCGGCCGCCGATACGGGTAGTGCTTCCAAAGAGGGACCGCAGCCAACGCAAAGGGATGTCGGTGTGCACGGGCTGCCGTCCCGAAACTGCCAAGGCCGCATCGAAAGAGGAATAAAATGACACGCGGGTGTCGTCCGACTTGATGTTGCGCAGCACCGCCCACTTGGAGTCAAGATAGAAAGCAGCGCCATGGAATCGCCCGTTTTTGTCCGCCGTCCTCCCGGTGGGCGAGCGGTGGGCACGTACGAACTCAACAAACAGGTTGCGCTCCGCCACCTTTGTCCTGTTTGAAGGCGCGCCGCATAGGCCGTGCTCCACGCTGGCAGTGACATCAAAGACCGTGTTGAGCGCGCTGGACTTGAAGAACTGTTGCGCAGAGAGGAGGCAGTCGTCAGGACGGCGGATGCGCGCGACGAGAGCGTCGACGTTGGGGCTGCTAGCAATGGCACTCTTGGTCATCTTGACGATGGGCACGTGCGCAGCCTCGATAGCGCGGCTATGGCAGCGGGCCAACCAGGAGTTGGACACATTCAGGTGCCGGCGTGCGCAAGCCTCGTGCACCAACCAGTTCCCACGTCCGTCAAACAGTACGTCGATCGCCACACGTCCAAGCCGAGCGTAGTTGTACTGTGACTGGGCTTTTTGAACTCGATCACCGTCAGTAGACGTCGTGCGCTGCAGCTCCCGGGCCGTCCTCTTAGCCACTAGAAACTGCGGAGCTAGCGTCAAGAACACAGACGAGCACGGACAGTCGTTGCCGTCGGCCCGTGCGGCGTGGCCGGTGCCACGATGCGACGCCGCCTCGCTTGTGCCCTTCTGCCGCCCGTTGCCATACGATTCATGCAAACGGACGCGCGCAGTCCCCTCCATGTCGCTGCGGAGGGCGCCAACGCGCTGCTTCTTGGACAACCGGTTGATTTTCCGCCGCTTAGTCGGCGGCGTGACGCGTGCCCCCGGGTTCCCATCATAGTCCCCATCGCTGTCGACTTCACAGTCGCTTGGGCTGTCACTGCGCCCGTCACCGCCGATAGCCGCCTCACGACTGTTGCGCCGCTCATCGGCGCACAGCCACGTGGAGTCGGTTGACTGCGACGCAACCGCCGTGTTGGTGGTAGGGGGCTCAGCTGGCTGAGGTGATGACGACGGCGCGGTCGCAACCGGCACGCTGCCGCGCGCAGAAAGTAGGCTGGTGAAGCGCCGGGCTTGAACGGGCTTGAGGCCGACGATTGGCAGGTCCGCAGCCATCACAAGCTGCAGATCATCCACGCTCTCAACGCCCAGCTTGTCCACAAAGGCCGAGAAGTAGTCGGAAAAGCGGTTCTCCTTCATCCATTGCTGCAGACCCTCCATCGCCTCCTCTTCAAAATCCGTCCGCGTTGCCCCCTCCACCACACTACCGTCCCCTCCCCGACCACCTTTACTGCAGCAGAACAGTGAATGATGCCGTCGCCCACCCGACAGCGAGCCACACTAGGCTGCGCATGCGACTTAAAGTGCCAGCACGTACACGCTAACGAGCCAAGTGCACAGTCAACAGCGGTACCAGGCTGCTCTGCAGTTCCTATCAGCGCGGTCCATTCCACCGCACGGGTGTTGTCAATCGGACCCTCATAGCTACCGGGACTGGCGGGGTGCCCCCTGGTGCAACTGCACTGATCGGCCGTGAAGACCGGGCTAGAACTGGGTGGGGATCGATGAGTACGTAGAGAGCAGCGCAAAAAGACGTGGAGAGATGCATGACCAATGCGCTGTTCGTGTGGGCGTGATGGGGACACCGGTAGCACAGCCGGGAGGTATCAGTGCATCGGGGCGGTGAGACGCGGGACACCGAATGATAGGCAAGCTGGTGACACCACACTGGTAGCCAAAGAACAGAACGCAAGAGGGACGACGTGGGGCAGACACTTGGCTCAGTCGTTGAGAGCTGCCCAGACCAACGCACCTGCTGGGACCGCCTCGCATGAACAAACGTAGCGCATGTCGACCCGTACGCAAGAGCCGGTAGGAGAAGCGAACGCTTGTCGGTTGCCGTCGGTGCTCCCTCAGCTGCGCGTGAAGGCGACGGTGTGGCGTCCGGGCTCTAGACGTTGTGGCCGTTTTCCAGCAGAGCAGTGTCATGTCGATCGGCGTTGTTGCTGACAGTGCAGTCGGGGGGACTTTACATTGCACATTCTTGGGAGCCCGCTATCTCGGCTCCATGGGGCTCAAAAAAGATGAGGCTTCTATCGTAAGGCGCCACACATGGGCCCGGTCCGACCCCCGAGCCGGGCAAAAAGGTGCGAAAAGGATGGCCCCATTTCAGGGTTCAGGGCTCACTGCCGCCGGTCCACCCAGGGTGCCCATGAGAGAGGCACACCGGCCGGGAGACACACGGACCTCATGAGTTCTCGTGGGGCTCTGTGATCCTTCTGTCAGCATGGCGGCCGCGGACCCCGTCATGGCCGGTCTCCTGCCCGGGCCCGAGCCGAGAAGAACCTACCCTCATTCGGCCTAGGGGGACCGCGACCCCCTCAAATTGCGTCTCTGGAGGGGGTCCCCCCGGTCCCCCCAGCTTAAGCGGTCCCCCCAGGATTTTGCTAAGGTTGGGAATATATATGGTGAATATGGAGGCATGATTAAAGAAACCTCACGGTCTGAGCGCCCGCGGACCCGTCATTCCTCTTGGAGTGAACAAAGTACCCCGCCATCGACGCTGCAGGGTGGTGCGTCTCGCCTGACCACCAACCCGCAGAGGGCACCCCCCGCCCCCGTGTGGCTCCCCGATCTGGCTCCCCTCCCGACGCTGTCCGTACCCGCCGCCCACAACAGCACGCCCACCCCCCGACTCCCTTCCTTCCCCCCCTGTTCCCCAACGCTGCCCACGGTGGACGGGTCCCCCTCCCCCCCCCCCCCACCTCCCAAACACCTCCTTTCCCCACCCCCCTCCCCCAATTGCCTTCTGGGCGAGCCCTCTGGGGGGGAGCGACCCCGATGGTCGCCCCTGCTCCCCCCTTGGCGCCGCTGCCGTCAGTGGCGCGGCGGCGGCGGGGCTCCCCCCCCCCCCCTTCCTCCGTCCCGCCGCTGCTGCGGAGCACACGGTGGCTGTACGCCCGCCCTGGCCGCCACCGTCGCAGGGGGGGGGCGGGCGCCGCCGCCGTGTCCTACGAGGCCGACGCGCTCGTCAATATGAGAGGGGGCGGGGGCGTGCGGCTGGCGACCGACTGGGGGGTGTGGGCGGCGGCGGTGAGAAAGGCGGACGCGGGGGTGGGCGACGCCGCTGGGGGGGAGGGGGGGGGGGGGGGTGGCTCCGTGGGTGGCTACCTACTCCGCCGCCCTGGGTGCGTACGAGGGGGTGGTGGCCGCTTTTGGCGGCGGGCCAGCGTCGGCGGCCGACACGGAGTGCGCGGGGAAGTGGCGCCCACGAGAAAAAAACGAAGAGGCAAAACCACTCCATCACCTGTGACCCTCACAGCGCCCCCGCCGAAGATCAAACAAAAAGGCACGCGCCCACACGAACTCAGCAACCTCCCTCCGCGTCCAGCACCTCCTCCCACACAACCATGGCCGCCCCACCCACCCAGACACACCAAAAGATGCCCCATCTCACCAGCTCCAGTATACATACGAGAAAAAAAAAACATCACCACCTCAGACCACTGGGGACCAATTTCCGTTTGCACAGGAAAATCAAGGTTGCAATCGACCGATAGGGGAGGGGGGCGGTGGACGCCTGCGAAGATGATGGGCGCTCAAACCGGGTCAAACACAACCTGTAAGACATATCCCAGGCCAAGAGGCCACGGGGTGACCACAGAAGCTCTCCGAAAGGCGCACAAGCCTGGTCTTCTCGACCCACCCTCCCAGCACCGCCGCCGCTGCGCGAAAAAATGGCATGCCTCCCCCCCTATTCAGCCACCTCCCCCCGCGTCCAGCACCTCCTCCCACACAACCACATGGCCGCCCCACCCACCCAGACACACCCAAAGATGCCCCATCTCACCAGCTCCAGTGTACATACCAGAAGAAAGAAAATCATCTTCTCGAACTCCGCGCGGCCGATTTTGCTTTGCACCTGCAGAAGTTTTGAGGGACACATGAGTGGGAGGGGAAGGTGGAGCAGTTGGCAGTTGCTCTTGAAGAAGGTACTCCAGATGCGGTCAGTATCTGCAGTATGTGGGATGGGGACCGCACGTTATCATATCAGAAGACGCATGTACCTCGCCGCCAACCGTTCTCTGCACACGGGGTGGAGACTAACGCATATACTCTGACCAGAACGTACCTCTACCAAGACTCAGGACGGGTCATAGCGAACCGCTGTTCAGGTCTGTTGCACAGCGCGCGGTACCGCATAAAAGAGGCAGGGTCGGTCCATCCTCCCTTCTCCATTATCCAGGATGGCGTCTGGTGCAGGGCCTCGTAGAGCTGCACACCCGAGCGCTTGGCGGAATGTGTTGCCAGCTCCATAGCATCTAGCACGCCGCACGGCTGGTAGAACTTGCGCATAAGAGCGACCAGGGCGTCCCCACTCATGGGCTCCTTCTCGTAGAATCTGACGCGCCCCCCGACCTCCTTGACCAGGCAAAATATAAACCCGGGCGTTCTGCCTCGGAGTCGCATCCAGGTACAAAATGCAAGCAGTGGGTCAAGGCTGCGTGGAAAAAGAAAATATGGAGGGAGGAAACGATCGTGGCTCCGTGGTAAGAAACAAAAAAGACGATCGCGTCAGAAAAACAATGAATGCAAGACAGGTCTGCGCTTCACAGCCTGTATCAGGACACAATCAGAAGCAGCTAGAGTGGCACAAGTGTCAGAATAAGCGCGCACACGTACCGAGGGTCCAGTTTGACGGTCGTTGGCCAAGGCGTCAGGCTGTAGTACTTCTTCTGGAAGAAATTCTTGGTCCCAGTTGGTATGCTGAAGGTGAGGTTGACTTCGCCGCGCCCTAAATGATCAGTATGGAGGGCTGCGAGCTCATTGAACCGAAGCATCAGGGACATGCCCATGAGAAGGGTCGCGTGAAGCATCACGCCGCACGGGTCACATGCACCCAAATCACGGCCAGAGAGGTACATGGAAAAAAAAGTGCGAATGTGCACCGGCTCAATCACGTCAACGGAGTCACTTGATGCATTTCCGGCCCGCACAAGCGCCTTTTTGTGGGCATCTCTCGCCTTCTTCACCATCGAGGAGTTCACAGGATTCCCAGATGTAGAGGTTGCGCCCCCAGTCGGAGCAACGACAGGCCACTCGCTCTCGCCACACGAGGTGTTTGAAGTGTAGTACTGCGCCACGGCCGCCAAAAGCTGGCTGGCCGTGGAGCCCATCAAAGTAAATGCATCCGTGCGATAATACATATACTCAGCCACTCTCTTCGCCGCGTGCTCATCCAGCCCAGTGCTGCTACACCCCTGCGCCGCGGTCCACTCCAGCCACCCTCGCTTCCCAGTGGTATACGTGCTGTAGGCGACCTTGGTTGCGACTGCCTGCGATGCCTGGATCACGTCATCAGTGTTGATGCTGTCCGAGATGGAAGGCTTCTGCACCCGGCCGGAGTGAACAGACCCATGTCGGTGCTGCTTGCGACCCATCGTGGTCAAGGTGGGTGCGAGCACGTTGACACCAGGAGACGGGACGCAGGTCTGCCGTTGCACACGGGGCCACCGCGACATCCAGGTAGAACAGCCACGTGACCGTAAGTGGCACGACAGTTACTGACCATAGCGTAACTCTTGCAGGTATTTACAAAAACGTGTAACATGAGTTCAACAATATTTACATCTATGAGCCATATGTGGGTGAGCTCGCGACTTTGACAGCGAGCATCTGTAGCGCTCGCCATGGCTGCTGCAGCAGTGCCTCTGCACCATGTGTCTGAGTGCAGTGCCGCTATGCTTAGAAACGAGAATTTCGTCAGATTTGTGCATTAATAAATGGAGTTGTTGCGGCGGACAAGAACTTCCCGGGAACTGCTCGTACTCTGTGCGGTGGTGCTTCTCCCGAGCACATTACGTCACGGTCCTCTCGCCGTGTGCGGCCTTTTCCGTGAGTGTCGCAGTCAGCGCCGTTCCCAAGGCCCGCCTGCCCCGCCTGTACCGCAAGGGCAGCGGGCTGTCCTGTGGTTGAACCCATCTCGCAGGTGAACATGGCCTTCCGGTGGGAGGGCTGCCACTTGGACGATAAAGTGGCTGCCCGTTTGTACACACGCTCCCCCATTCCTGACGCAACACTACAGCTGTATCGCGGCATGTACGAGGCTGGGGCCGATGCCTCCACGGACGAGTGGCTCAACGACTTTTCACTCGCTGTGTTTGAAGCAGCGCCTGTCAACGCAGCAACTCTCAACGCGGTTGTCCTGGACGGGGGTCATCCCGGCCTATCTCCACCGCCAACGGCATCATCTGCGCCCAACTTGACCTGCGGCACCGCATCGCGGCCGCCGCAGGCCGCTCTTGCCGAGAACGGCCACGTTTCCCCTGGGCCGGCCGGCCCGTCCCTCTCTGCGCCCGCTGTCATCCTGCAGAAGCAGAAGCTGCCGAAAGGCATAACTACCGTTGGCGCAGTGCTGACCGCATGGGAGGTCGGTATTGATGGGCTGCTGCCGATGTCCGTGTTTGTCGGTAACAAGCACCCTACATTCAAGCTGGGCCGTAACGAGCGGAAGCAGTTGGGCGACCACCGCCGTAATGCTGTGAAGGTTTTGGGAGGGGACGGTGTCGCGGGGATGGGACGTGAGAAGTTTCGAGTTGACTATGAGATGGATCCCTCGGGCAAACCCCGCACGCTGAAGGGAATCCGCGTCCTCTTGGAGAAAGAAGCGGCGGCCAAAAACGGGAAAAAGTAAACACGTTGCTGTGAAGAGGAAAAATATCATTGCTTTATTCGCCTTGACAGCGCTCATCAAAACACCAACATTTTTTTTTCTCTTGCCCTTTTTTCCGGCCAATGGTGCCGTCTGCCGCCTTCCTCACCCTTCACTCAGCTTCCACCGCAAGCCACGGCCTTCGCTCATTTTCCCTCCCACCCGCCATTGCACCTGCCCAGCAAATGACAGCGGCGTCCTCTGCCACCCACACCCTACAATTTGCGCCTGCTGAGGAAGGCAGCGGATACCATGCTGTATTCAGCCTAGGCATTGACTGCGGCTCTCTGGGCCCTCCCGCCCCCTCTTCGTCACGAACTAACTATTCCCCATCAAGACCTCCAATTCGTCGGACCTCGACGTGCGTGAGATGTGCCATCAAGGCGCTTTCTCGCTCGAGTCCCGATGGACTTCAGGATGCGTAACAGTCGAAGAGGCCTCGATGAGCACGGATCTCGAGACTAAAGCGTACTGAAGAGCTCGTCCAATAGTAAAGGGAGAAACAGGTGCCTTCAATGTACCGTCAGTCCACAACGAAGGCCTATCTCATGACGCTGGCATCCCAAGGTGGGGGCATCCTGAGACACTGGCACCGCATGACGGGCGGATCCTGAGATGCGCATCTGGCGACAGGTATCTCAAGATGCCGGAGGATGACACTTGTGGACCACACGCACCGACTGTGCGGGCTCCACGGCATGGGGGCAGCGGCGTGGCGAACCGCCACCATAATGGTGGCGCCTTTATGCGTTCCAACTAACGTGCATATCACACGGTACGGTGTGGAGAAGCTCCAATCCAAGCAAAGGAATCAAAACGAATAAGAGATAGTCCAAGACACACAGGCACACACGCCCACACACGCACAGAGAGGACAGCGCAAGACAGGCACGCCGGAGGCAATGCCCAGCAGCAGAATTAAGGTGCAGACTCACCGGCGCTGCATGACAATCGAGCGCAAGCACACGACAAGCAGCACGCACGAGCGCGCTCACCAGTGCTCACAACCGGGTGCATGGAATGTGAAGACAGAGAGGAGGGCGCCACAGCACGCAACAAACGCAAACACACAAAGAGCTGCAGTCCGAGGAGCGCTCAAGATCAGGCTTGCAACGGGCCAGCGCGTACGCACTCGCACGCGGCCACGTCCCCACAGCTGCCGCCCATGTGACCGCACACAAAACACGCCTCACACTTCACCCCCCGCGCGGCAGTTGAGGCAGTGCCTCCATCTTCGCCATCAGGGCGCACCCGCCCCGGTGGCCACAGCAGGGCCAGCGGCACCATCGGCCGCAGCCTCAGCGTCTGCCATGACCTGGTCATTGGCCACCTCGGCCAAGACGGTGTGGATGTCGTGGGGAAGAACGACGCCGTCTCCGTTTCCACTTGCGTCGACAACAGCACGATTGACGTCACGGCCGTCGATCAGTCGCAGGCCAGAGTGCACCTCGTCATCCCTCGGCAGCACCGCATCCACGCGTGCCAGCTCCGCAACCCACATGTCATATATGCCCTCCCCGACGCCCGAGCGACGACCCGAGCGCACGCCGGCCTTGCTCTCCAACGTGGCACGCACGAAGCACGAGCCGAGCGCGATGTGGCCCGTCGTCGCGTGGATGACCGGCCGCGCGCCAAAGTTCAGGGCCTCCTTCACCATGTCGTTGGCCCCAACATGGCGGAGCATCCCCGCCATACCTGTCATAAAGGACGGCCGCCCACGCTCCGACAGCAAGTACGCCTGGTTGTTCAGCCAGAGCGTGGAGGTCTCGGGGGAGAGGTTCTCGCGAGGCTGCCCAATACCTGCAAAGAAAGCAGAGCACACAATCTCCTTCAACGTCTGCATCAGGTGCGGCTTCGCGCGGAGGATGGGCACGCAGGCGCGCATGGCGACTAGGACGCTCGCATCGCGGCGAGTGGGCAAGCGGATGGTGCTCAGAAGCCACTGCGCCGCAGCCGACCGATCCATGTCCAGGGATTGCATGGTCACCTCCGTGACGTCATTCCACGTCCGAGCGGTGTCCAGGTAAACGTCGGCACTGCGGGCCGCCTCGGCGATGCGCTTCATCTCGCGCTCCCGGAAACCCCGCTTGATGGTCTGGACCTTGCCCAGCGTCTCGGCCACCTGGGCGTTGGTGGCCGGCGCACCGCCATCCACACCTGTCGCCATCTGCTTAATCGCGTCCGACAAGTCCTTGAAGCCAACTGTGACAGCCCCATGCAAGGAGCTGACAGCCGTGGCCAGAAGCTCTTGGCCACGAGCAATGAGCTCTACCTTGACAAGGATGTCACGAACAGTCTCCAGGACGTTATCAACGTTCGTAGAAACCGCCACCAGCTGCAGGCGCAGCGGACGCGTGCCGACATTGATGGCACCTGCCAGTGTGGTCGACCCCTGCGGCGTGGATGGCGCCGTAGAGGGCGCCGTAGAGGGCGCCGTCGACGGCGCCGACGTCGAGCCGGGAGATGAGGGGGGCCGTGCTGAGCTGATCGGCGGTGACGCCGGACGGCGAGCCGCGGAGGCCCTGGGCTGGACCTGCGGGTCGGTCGGGCGGCGAGCAATTGCCGCTCCGCCAGCAGGACCAGGACTCGGAGGCGCGGTAGCCTCGGTAGTCTCCGTGGTGTCGCTGCCAAGGGGGCGCACAGCGTCGCGCAGGACGGCGAGAGCATCGGCGCGAGCCGCAGATGCTCCACCATCACCGTCGTCCTCGGCAGTGGCGGAGGGAGGCAGCGGCTGACGAGCCCCCTCGCCGTTACCAGGAGGTCCCTCGCCATTAACGGGAGCGCCAGAAGGCGCGCGAAGAGCACCGCCAACAGAACGGACAGGCGTGGATGGCGACGCATCAGAGCTCATGGAGAGGACATTCCCGACAGTAAAAGAAGCTCCCGCGCCTTCGTTGGAATTGGCTTCAGGCACCGCCCCCGACGGACTGGCACGAGCATTCAGTCAGCGGCGCTGCCCACCACCGGAAGGAAGCGCCGGGCGGGCAGGACGCTTGTGTGCATGCGGCATCTGGTGGAGGCAATGAGCACCGACATCCAGCCAGAAAAAACCAAAAGCGTATCGAAGGTGCAACGGGAGCAAGTTGGGAAGGCGGTGCAATCGGAGAAGTGGACAGAGCTGATCGTGAGGAGAGTTGAGCGATTGGAGGGAGGGTTAGCAGCCACGCCCGCAAAGTCAATGCCAGCAGGAGGACGGAGCGACCGTACATGCCAGAGGGACAAGCACGAACGAAGCAAGTGGCCGACATAAAAGCCATCGTCAAGAGCGCCACACTGAACATACACTGCCGCCGAAAAGCGCCCCAAAGAGGACTGACGATGACGGCGTGTTGCCAAGACAGGGATGCTGGTGCTGGAGGTTGGGCACTCAAAGTGGGAGCGACGGCGGTGTTGTGAGTAGAGCGCCGGTGGCTCCGTGCGCACCCCCCGAAGTCGCGTCGTCACCACTCTTAAGCGCTTCAGACTGCCTTCCGCCCCCCCGCAGCGTGCTGCGCTCAAACGCGCAACAGAGCACCAGGAGAGGCCATTCTTGCTGCAATGGCTTAGGCCATACGCCGGTACCGCCCTGGGAGATGCAATCGCCCCCGCAAGAGCGCCTGCGTCCAGACCAAAACCGAGCACAAGTCGTTGAGAACGCACAGCCACACGTTAGCAGGAGGTCGGACAGCAACCCAGCATCAAGCATGCCACAGCCCAGCGCGCCAGTGTCGGGAGATGAACTCCGCCACGATGGCGAGCACTCGACTCACAACACAGCGCTCCGTCCAAGAGAAACAACAAAAACGGCACGCACCGTGAATGCACGCCACTACGGCGACGAAGGCGTGGTTCGAGCACTCAGAGAAGGGAGGGAGAGTCCCAGGTGGGCTCGAGACCGCGTGTGATCGGCGTCTTGAGAGGCTGGCAAGGCTTTGGACGCGTGGTGCAACCCGGGTGCCCGCAGCTCTCGTGAGGCAGGTGCCAACTGCGATTGAACGGACAGCGCGGCAAGTGAAGTGGTCCGACGATTATGCAATGAAATGGTGCACTGAGAAGTGGACAGCACTCGACCAAGCGGAATACAATTAAGTCGGGATAACTCGCTTCCTATTGGCTTTCACAGCTACTTGACACATATCAAATCACTCAATCTCGTTCCGGGCAGTCAACGATTCATGCTTGTTTGTGGAATTCGACGATCGTTCGCGACACGCGCCTTGGATGCACTTGACCGACGTGCGCCACACCATGACCGGCGCGAAACTGGGCATCCTGGGCGGGCGCCCGGTCTCTTCGGTTGCCCCGCTCGGGGGGATGCTGCCATCCTGCGACGGGATGGCGATGCAGGCTCAAGAGGTCGGCGCCACGGCGATGCGGCGTGGTGCGGTGGCCCGGCCACGGCAATGCCTGTTCTCGAGTTTACCCGCGCCCCGCAACTTCTCATAGAGCAGCACGGGAGGGGGCTCTCGGAGGAGCTGCCAGCTGATTGCATGCCCAGGTATGTTTTGACGCTCTTCGCTTCTTCTGTGCGTGGGTGCGCGACAGCAGCGCTGCACTCTCGGGAGAAGCAAGGTGTGGTTATCGAGCAGACACCATGTTCCAGGAGACGGGGCGCGCTCAGCCTCTCGTTGCCGCACACGCTTCTCATGCACCGTTGGGGCCTTTTCACGGGCTGGAGCTCCGACCTCGCCGTGGCCACCACTGACCAACAGCGACGTGACGTGTCCGTGGCTGAGCGGTCTTGGCTCGTTGGTCACTGATGGCTTGTGTTTTTACACGCCGGCGTGTCTTGCCTGCCTTTGGCAGTGCTCCGGGTGAGCGCCATGCTTGACCTCTGAGCGCAGCGGGGACTTGCCTGTGCGGCCGCATTGAGAGATTGTCGAGTACGTCGTGCACAGGAAGAGGGCCTTCGCAGGGAGAGTGAGCTCTTTTGGATGGCACGACACCCAAGGCTTCGCGCATGGCTGAGACGCTCACTTATCTCTGAGCCCATGCTACGTCGTGCCAGCGTGCTTGCCTACTCCATCTGCTTGATGCGACCCCTCCCTCTTCCCCACAGACACAATGTCAGATGTGCCCATTTCTCGTGCAGCCCTCCAGTGCCTCATTTGCTGGCGCGCCCCGTTTTCTCGCGGAACTCTCAGGAGGCACCAGTTGACAGCACACAGAGGCGAGACTCATCCCCCCTCTGCTGCTGTGCGGCCTGCTGGTAATGCTGGCTCTTCTATCCTTCCGGCGGCAGGGCAGGGCGCTGGACCGTGTGCACCCAGTGCATCTGCGCAGCAGCGCGACGCCAGGCCACCGCTACCTGCCAACCATGACGGCAGAACCAGAAAAGACGTTAATGGTGCTGCGCGGCACGCAGAGGCCGGATTATGCCCATGTGCGCGTCAGGAACACGTACCCGAAGACGGCAACAACGACGAGCAGCAAGGCATCCAACGCGACTCTGGCGACGAGCTTGGACCCCTTCTTCGGTCTACTCGACAACAGTTTGCGACCCAAGCGCGAGACCGTAAGCGTCCGCGGCTTGCGCAGTCCGTTGGCGATCAATCGGAGCCTCCACCTGAGGTGGTCTACCCTTCTGTGACAACGCACATTCGTGGCATCTACGAGGCGTATGGAGATATGGCGCGCAGTACCCCTCTCGTCAAGCAGCGGGCTAACTCCAAGGCGGGAAGGTTCAACACGCGGCGGCTGCGCTCTGTGCAGTCCTTCGCGTTCAAGACTGGTGGGTGTGGCCTGTCGAGCAGCGGCAATCGCGACCTTTGGGAGCTCTTCTTTGAGTGGGAATCGGACCGCCCTTCTGAGCCAGCGGCACCAAGGAGGTTGCGGGACTTCTTTCCAACGCCCCATGCCCTCCAACAGGCGCTCAGCGACGACATTGACGAGGCGGTACAGCGCGAGGAGTGGTTCTCGTGCCGCCTGATTGCGTTGGACGAGTCTTTTGAGGGCTACTACCGCAGCGTCCTGGGCGTCGTTTTGGGCGACTTCAAGGCGGCCTCCAAGGTGCGGTACTGGGCGAGAGGGGGCGAAGACGAAGGGCCCTCGGACGACAGGGAGACACCCATTGACGGCGATGCGTTTCGGCTCTGTGAGGAGCTTGTGAAACGCGACCACGGGCCTGCTGCGTTTGTGCTCGGGATCCACGCCTACAGTGACAGCTGCGTCATCTCATCCTCGGCAGGTACGTGGAACTTCTCTTTTCTCGGCCTCTCGGTGTGTGCTTGTTGCATTTTTTGAGTGCATGGACGCGCACCGCTCTCGAGTGGGCGTTCTTGATGTCGAGCGTGTGAGCGCATTGAGGCTGGTTCGTCGGCGGACGTGAGATGGAGGTGGGAGACGGTTGGCAGTTCGGTAGACACCGAACTTGGGCTATACCTGTGCCTGCGGTGCAGCTGGTAAGCCGTGAATTCGGCGGCCCCCGTGCATTTCGTCAAGCAGCGATGCTTAGGAGTAAGCGCTCGTGTTGCTTTTCGCAACTTCATGTTCCTCAGTGAGAGAGCGACCGAGGGAGTGACGTCGTGGGAAGTCTGCAACGGGAGTGTCTAACTGGCAGTTGCTTGTTGCGCCGCGAGTGCTCTTTTATGCGTCGTCCTCATTCTCCTGTGCACAGCGCACAAGCTGTATCCTGTGCGTGTGCGGGTCCTGAACGCGATTACAGGAGAGGATGAATGGTACGACATTGCGTACATCCCACAAGTGACAACCGAGCGAGGGTCGGCTGGCGCAGAGCGGTCCCGTCAACGGCGCATTTTGGTCCTGCAAAGGATACTCTACTTGGCCTTCCGGGAGTTCATCTCCGCCAGCCATACCGGCGTGCCCGTGCCGGGGGGAGAGCACGGGACTCTTCTGGCCTTCCCACGCTTGCTCCTGTACATCTGTGATCAGCCAGAGGAGCGCGCGGTGCTGTGCTTCAAACCGGGAATGTGCTACAGACCGTGCTCTATTTGCGATGTGCTTGTCAAGGACCTGGGCACGCCTGCAGAAATGTGTGCGGGGGAGAGAAATGCTCTCTCGCTGACCATGCGGCAGCTGGAGGTGCACGGCGATCGAGTCCATGGAAGAGGGAAGCAGCGGCGGGATCACCTCGAGAGGGCCCTGAGCATCAATGGCCAACCTCCGGCTCTTGCCGCTATAGCTGGTCTTGGCACCCCTCCCTTCCTTTTGTACAAGATCGTAGCTCTGGATGTCCTGCACGTAAGTCTGGCTATGAATGGCTTGGTGTTTTTGCGTGGCTTTCGATTGTTGCGAGCGCATGTGACTGCTGCGGCGTTAGAAGGCGTCGTGACCTCACATTGGGCTTCTGGACGATGTTGCTTGAGTCGTCTTGTGCTACAAGTTACACCTCTTGTGCAGGTTCTGGACCTGGGCATCACGCGCCTGCTTGTCCACCGTTTATTGCGGATCTTCCCCAGCATGTGCGGCGACCGTCCGCCGCTCCATGGCAGCTTCACAGCCACGTACGTGGAGGCGTACCGTCGTCTCCTTGATCTCGGGCGTGCAGTAAGGCCTCACGCGTTCGACCTGGGTACGTGGACCTGAATTCGCCGTGAATGTTGCCCTCTTTGCAGAGACAGTTGCTGTGTGCGCGCTGTGGCGGCCACGAGCTTACTAGGAACATCTGGAAAGCACATCTGCAGCATGCCTCACTGACAATTTTCTTGTATTGCCCGCTTGCTTGTCTCTGTCCATTATGTATGTGTCTGTGCGTGTTGGCAGCTACCTCGTCAAGTCAGACGAAAACCAAACTTCATTCACCGGTCGCGAGCAGCGCCACGGAGTGTGGATCTTGGCATTTCTCGTGGCTGGTCTCTTTGATCGACAAGAGCCCGCCGAAGGTCTAGAAAGTGGCGCGGCTTCCAGCGGCGGCAATACAACGGGTGCAAGCAGTGAGGACGACGGAGATGTGGCCGCTCGCCGACTGCTGCGCTCGCTGTGCAACGTGCACGGTGAGGCCGTAGACGGAGAATACGACGCCGGCGACGGGAATGAGAATGTTGAGGATGAGGGTGACGATGACGGCGGCGTCGACGGGTCGAGGTGCGAGTTCGACTGGGGTGCGTTCCGGTCAGTCTTCCCTTCTACTCCTCTTCACGCTGCAGTGACGGCCATGTTCTGCGAGTACGCCCTCCTTGTGGGCCGCATCACCCGGCACCTTGGCGACGCTTGCGCCTCTCCAATGACGCTGTCTGAAGGCCAGGCGTTGGCACAGCAGGTGCAGGACTTCATCCTCTGCTACGCCACTCCCATCCTTGGGCGCCTACGAACTACCGAAGTCCACCGCCTGCTGTGCCATCTTCTTCATGCGGTGAAGTACCACGGGAACATCCTTAACGCCAACACGAGCGCTAACGAGAGCAGGCACAAGGACGCAAAGAAGCACTACCACCGTACAAACAAGAGAACGGACTTCACGCGGCAGCTCGTCCGCCACGCTCAAGGAACGCGCGCCGTCCTGCGGAAGAACGCGGCTGCGTTGCGGACGCAGCAAGGCAGGGAAGAACCCCTGCGTTATGCCGATGGGTACTTGGCCGACAGCGAGGAGCAGCGTCGTCCTCTCCGCCGCGCTCGGACGGTACATCTAGAGCACCACTTGCTCAGTTCTCTTGCGGCCCGTCCCGGACTGTCGTCATTGCCTGGCGTCATCGGTCTACGCTGTGGAGATCGCGTAGCGGTGCCCAAGCACGTCTTCTTCCAGGCGCGGTTGGGGGATGGGCGTCGCTTGAGGCAGGTCGTGCGCGCCTCTGAGGCGTTTCACGGCAGCGAGTGGTACGATTATGACGCGTACCGGGCATCCGGGACGGAGTCAGAGTATGGCCAAGTGCGCTTGTTGGTGCGTCTTGACGGCGGTGTGGACGTTGCTGTCGTGGCGGAATAGGAGCGTGTCACGGCTGCCGTCGAGTGCCCCCTGTCCGCCAGGGGGTGCACCAGGCTGCGGTGGACCACCGCGACAGCTGGTGCCGGGGCGAGTGCGTCACGTCACGTCCGGCTGCGCGCCGTGCCTGTCAGTGACATCATTCGGGTTGTACACATTGTCCCCGACTCTGCAGAATTGTGCCGCCGCCTAGGATTGGGACCGTCTCCTCCATCGTTTGGTGCCAATGGGCAAAACGTGTGGGACATGCGCTATCTGTTGAATGCATTTCTTCCGGATGCTGAGCAATGAACTAGTGAGCACGCGTATCATCACTTTGCGCTTTTGACTCAAACGCCTTCCCAAGTGTGGCTCTACCGCCTCTTCCTCGGCGTGTGCCGCTGGGCTTTACGTAATAAAAGGGGAGGAAGAGATGGAGACAACCAGCACCCCCGGCGCCACAGGTGCGCTGCCGCCACCGCCGCCACCGCCGCCGCAGCCACCGCCGCCAGCGCCGCGTGCTCCCACCCACCACGCGAAGCGGAAGATGAGGCGGAAGCGGCGCCAGTGGTAGGCGGCAGGCGTGGCGGTTAGGCACGGGCGCAAAAAGGAAAAGGTTAGTGCCCTCGTCGCGTCCACCACCCGGTGGTGCATGCCCTTCCTCGACGCGTCCCGTCGATACCAGCCGCACAACATCCATGGCGGGCCCGTTGTCGAGGTCGTCGCTTGTGCGCCCACCGTCGCACGGGCCGGAAGAACCATCCGCCACCGCTGCCTCCGCCGCCGCCACCGCCGCCGCAGCCGCGGCCGCCGACGCGATCGCGGCGGTCCCGTCGGGCCGCTCCACCGCGATGGTCAGCTACTCGCGGAAGCCCGGCCCAACGATGCCGCGCGCCTCGCCGACGGGGCCCAGCCGGACGGTCACGTCTGGCAAGCGCCAACTCGTGCGCTACTGCCACTCGCGCGCCGCTTGCTCTACGTCAGCGACCGGCTGAGCGTCACCGCCAGCGCCGCGGCGGTGCTCGCATACCCCTGCGGGAGGGGCGTAAGGAGCACGTTAATCTCCGCCGCCATGAGGCGGCGGGAGGCCGCCGCCGCCGCCGCCCCGCCGCGGGTGCGTCACCTCCACGTAGGCCAGCGGTTGTACAGGCGGCAGCGGCCACCGCGGCTCTCACTACCGCCATGCGGATGGCCCCGCCAGGACAGAGGACAGGAGCAGCGCGGCGCACAGGAACGAGCCAAAAGGGCTCGGCGCCCCCCACGTCGGCGACGGAGAAGGCGGCGCCCGCCGCGACCGCCGCCACCTCCGCGGCTTCCACCTCCCCCATCGCAAACACGGGTCAGCGAGCACCGCCGGAACTGCCGCTGCCGCTGCGGGTCGGGTGGCCGGCAGGTGCGGTGGCAGACCCCCTAGCGGCTGCCGCCTGCCGACGGCGGACGTGGCAACACCCCAAACAGCACCGCCTCGGAAGCGGCCGTGGCGGCCGCCGCGGGTCGCCTCGTTGGCCTCCTGCGCGGCGGCCTAGGGCGTCCTCACCCCCCCGTCTCGGCCACCGCCACCGCCGCCGCCGCCGCCGCTGCCCCCGCCGTGCCGAGGGCACCCGCCTCCCGCCACCGCCATCGCTGCCGCCGCCGACTCGCACCGTCGGGGCGGGGAGTGGTGGCGGCAGCAGCACCTCCATCCGCCCCGCATCCGTCTGCGGCAGCCAACCACCCAATCTGTGGCGGCCCGACGGGAGCCGCGGCAACCGCCCCCGCCCAGACCACGACTGGCGCGACCACCCTGAACCCCACCCCCACCCCCACCGCCCCCCCCTCCTCCGCCCGCAGCGACCGCTGCGGCCACCCCCGCGACAGCGCCACCGCCAAACGGGCAGCGGCAGGGGCACCTGCCGCGGCGGCCGCCGCACCCCCCGTGGTGGTCGGCACGCTACCCTGCGCGCGCGCCCGCTTGTCAACAGACGGCACCCGCAGCGACGGTCCGCCGCCGCCGCCGCGGCTGTCACTGCCGTTTCCGCTGCCGCTGCCGCTGTCACTGCCTCTGCATCTCCCGCTGCTGCCACGCTCCGGCCACGGCCGCCGCGGCCGCCGCTGGCCGCATCAGCGGCCACGACGGCGTGGGGAATGCGGCCGACGCGGGCGCCTCACGCCCCACCGCCCGAACCCGGCGCTCGGCTCAGCGGCCGAAGGCATCGGCTACTCGCTCAGGTTGGCAGACACAAACGGGGAGAGTAGGAAGAGATTGACC